>JARYGA010017431.1:0-30092 GCA_030545235.1 Helianthus tuberosus
AAACCAAGTAAAAAGTGCGAAAAGATTAAAAATAAAAAGTATTACACTAGACACTTTGTCTTCACCAAGTGATGTAAGAGACTTAGGCAAACATGGCCTTGATTGTCAAGAACTCTTACGATCAATCTTGGATCCCGAGATGACTCACACACTCTATGATGGACAATGGATGATGGTGGTGGATGATGGTGTTATGGTGGTGGTGGGTGATGGGTGAAGTGTGAGAGAGGTGGTGTGCCAAGGGATGGTTTGAGCTTGAGCCAAGCACTTCTATTTATAGGCTGAACCGAAGCTCGGGCATGGCCCCGTGTCCACATCCTTCTCTTTTTTCATTTATTGCAGCTTGTCTTATTAGTTGACCACGCCCCCGTGTCCGCTGAGCACGACCCCGTGGTGCAGAAGAATCTTTGTACTATGAAGATTTGCTGGATTGTGCGAATCTTATAGTTGACCACGGCCCCGTGTCCGCTGAGCACGGCCCCGTGGTGGGCAATAGAAGCTTCTACCACTTTGTCTTTTCTGCTGACACTTGGGCACGCCCCCGTGCTGGCTGAGCACGGGGCGTGTTCAGTCTTCTGTTGTCTTGTTTTGCTTGGGAAGATGCTGTCGTGGGGTCGGGCATGTCACTTCTTGTTCCTTTTCTTGTATTTATTTGTTAGATTTTTATGTCTTTTTTCTTCTTTTGTTAATTTGAGCTCATTTAATCCTGAAAATACAAAAGGAAGACAAAAGCACACTTTTTCCAACATTAGTACTAAAAAATGGTTAGTTTTATGCCACAATTGATGAAATTTATATGTTGCATTTTGCACACATCAAATACCCCCACACTTGAATCTTTGCTTGTCCTCAAGCAAAACTCTTTATAATGTGGCTATTACACTCCCAAATGGAATGGGTAGAGAAGAAGGTTTTTGGGCTTGTCGTAGAGTGTCGGGATTTCCAAGATTCTTTATTCAGTTTTATTTTTATTTATTTACAATCCTATTCGTTATGATTTATTTAAAACTTTTCATAAGATAAATTACTTATTAGGGCATAACATGCCTTTTTTAAAATTCTATTTATATACAAGTTCACATACCTCACGGGGATCACTCAACACTCGGCCGAAAATGTATTTTTGTGAATCACTCGAGAGCGGCATGGAACTTACTTCTACCATAGGCTTGCCAAGCAATCAATCCTCCTCCTTTTTAACTTAAATACCTTTGTAAATATCAAGAGGACTTTTTGGGTGAAGGGTTAGGCTTGGGTTAGTGGTTAGTGGTTAGTAGAAAAAGGGCGAAAAGCGTAACAAGCGTCGGTTTTCGTAAGACTTTCTATTTTTTTTTCACTTTTATTTTGATGAAGCTATTATTCAAACAAAGTTATTTTTGATGAACTTGTTTGTTTATTTTCTTTTCCTTCATCAATCACACATTTTTTTTTTTTTTGAATTTTTGAAAAGTCATACGAGAAACCGAGCTAGTTACTAAAACAAGGGGTTAAAAATAAAAAAGGGTTTGGTGGGTAAAAGGGTGTTTGGTTTGGGTTATGAAATGAAACGGTTTAGGCTCAAAGGGGCTAACTAGGGGGATTTTGGGTAGGTGGTAAAAAAAAGAAAAATAATGGTGTAGAAATAAAAAGGGTTAGTCCTAATGCCTCCATCATTTACTTACTCGGGTTTAAGTTGATAAGGACCGGGAATGTATCGTCATGGCAAGTTCTAGAGTCGTAAGAACCAAGCGGCTATTCACACAAGAAACGAAAAATGAGCATTTAGTTTAAAGATATGTAATTGTATGCTCAATAAAGGCTCAAAACTCACTTTTGTGAGAATGGGTTTTTTGTGTGATCAAGTATATATAATCAAATTTTAACTAAGCTTGTCATGCCTTTTCATAATTTTCTTATGTTGGTTCTTTTTATCACGACGCTATCGGTTGTAAATTCGTAAAAATATAACCTTTTTAGAACTTGAAATTCCCGAGTTAAACCTAGACAAGTAAAAAATGAAAAATTTTCGAAAAAAATTTGGGGTGATTAGCAGTTCCAATAGAGTTTTGTGTAAGGCTTGTATTTAAGATTTGCAAGATTCAAGGTTTTAGCATCCCCCCCCCCCCCACACTTAAATTACACATTGTCCTCAATGTGTCCCAAAAATAAGTTTTTAGGTTGATTGAATGTGTAAAAAGGTGTAAAAAGCAAAAATTTTATGTTACTGGTTACCTGGGCACGACCCCGTGTTGAGTGGACACGACCCCGTGCTTAGATGCCAGTAACGAAAACTTACAGAATGTGAACACGGGGGCGTGTTGGTTGAACACGGGGGCGTGTTGGTTGAACACGACCCCGTGTCTGTCAAGGTCTGCAGACTAAATACAAACAGCAGGTTCAGGGGAATAGGCACGGGGGCGTGTCGGCTGGACACGGCCCCGTGTGGACAGTCTGCAAAGTTGAAAAATAGGTTTCTTTCTTCGATTTTCCTGTCCCGGCTTTAGTAGTACTAATGCTTAGTACTCTAAGCCTCGTTTGTACCTGTTTAATCAATACACTCCACCGAAACATAGCAAACATCCTAATTTTACCAAGTTCAATCATCCAAGTCAACAAAGTTAAACGAAAAATAAATGCAGAAAATAAAAGAAGTTAGGGAAAGTAAATTGTTCAACACTTGGCACACAGGCCATCAATTGTTCAAGATTAGAAAGGGTTAACCTAGGAAACCATCAAACAACCGCTTCTTCCTCCGCTCCTTCCGCCTACTCCATGGCATCGTCATCATCATCATCATCATCCCCTCCATGGCCCGCAATGTGGTCCCGAATATATCCAATATCATCTTGGATATCGGATATGTTTCTCTCGATAGCTCCAACCCGGTGGTACGTGTTGCTCGCCATGTTATAGGTGTTCCTGGTGCACATAAGGTTTTCCTGCAACAAATCATGCAAACTTTGAAAGTTAGGAAAACCGCCTCCCGAGGAGGATGATTGGCCCGGATCACCATGGGGTTGGTACTGGTATTGATGATGTTGCGGAGCGTGGAGGACAAGTGCTTCTTGTGGGTTCCATGCATGACCTTGCATCCTTTGAAAGCTCACCGTCCCGTCTTCCGCCTCATAAATTAGGTTCATTGAGCGGCATATGTGTACATCCACCATGCCCGACCATGGGCACCTTTCAAATGACCTAGGTATGTGGGCGAAGTGCCTGAAGAGCCGGTACACCCATCCCCCAAAGAAGATAGGGGTCGGTGCGCTTGCAAGGCGGTTATGATGCATGTTTCGGAGCATGAGGAACGGAACATCAAGCGGCCTGCGGGTGTGGATACAGTGGAGGACAACAAGATCTCTTAACCCAACGACGCCACTACTATCATGCCTTTGGCTAAGAGAGTAGCCGAGGAGCCTATGAATGTATCTGTAGAGCGGATCCCTCAGCTTCGTACTCTTAGTGCTGCTCGGATTGTAGTACCCTTCACCAATCTGAGCCCAAATGGCTTGGCGTTCGTTCTCACCTATCTCTCGCATTCCCCCAGTATTTTCCTCGTTTCCCGCATCCTCTTCCGCATACAACCCGACAATCGATCCAAATTGAGCCATAGAGATCGAATACCTCGTTCCGCCACATCGGAATGCTACCCCATCATTGTCGAACGGGTCGCACCTTGAGTTGAATGTGAAGGTGCTATAGAATTCCAAAGAGCATTCGTGGACGGAACGGAGTCGAGTTGTTAAAGCGACTCTGAGTGGTCCCGTGACAATGTTGTTGAAACGGTCGATTTGATTCACCATAGTTAATAGTTCCGTGCATGCTTGCCTCGGGTATTCCTCCGGCCTTGTTTGAAGTATCTCGTATCTAGCCCTCGCATCGAGCTCATTGGCGTTAAATCTTGTGAACTTCCTAGCCATCTGAAAGAATACATCTAAAGTTAGCACGAAACAGAAGTATTTTCGGACAAAACGGCAAACAGTGAGCTGGACACGACCCCGTGTTCAGCGGACACGGCCCCGTGTCCAGACGTCTGTTACTCAAAAATTTCATTTTTCGTCCCGGTTTTGAAAACTTGAAAATTTTTGGTCCAATAGGTGCGGTTTCCCCCGAAAATGAAACCCTAAGTGTCGTTTTTTCCAAAATGTCCCGTTTACCCATTCAATTTTATCTTTTTCGGTTCAAGAACAAGGGTTTGGGGTTTTT
Organism: Helianthus tuberosus; assembly: GCA_030545235.1. Classification (NCBI taxonomy): domain Eukaryota; kingdom Viridiplantae; phylum Streptophyta; class Magnoliopsida; order Asterales; family Asteraceae; genus Helianthus; species Helianthus tuberosus. The sequence continues at coordinate 4,183 of JARYGA010017431.1, forward strand.
GTGCGAAATCAGACGAATCTATTAACAATACAAGTGTATTTACTTCCCATAACACTAATCTAACTAAATGCAAACAAATCTAAACAAAAATTTGAGGTTCGATCCGGATGAACTTCAAGAACCCTAGATTTTTCCCCAAATTTTTGGTGTTTTAACTACATGCAAGTAACTAATCTAACTACTAGAAGTGATAGAATCATACCTTGATGTTGTTAGAGTGATAGGAGACGTCGAAAATCTGTGAAAAATCGCCTGGAACCAGAGCTTTTTCGGGGAAACGGGGCGTGTGTAATGTTGTAACTGTTTTGAAAAAGGGGTTTTATCCCGACTGCAGCGCGAACACGGCCCCGTGTCCAGCGGACACGGCCTCGTGCCGAGCAAAGTTTTTGAAAAAATTATATATATATATATATATATATATATATATATATATATATATATATTTGTGCTCGTGTGAGTGCCCTTGTTTCCCATAAGCTTTGGTTAGAAAACTTACCGCTTTAGTTGTCGTCCCAATTGCTCGTAACTTACTAGGTATGATGTTGGTTTCATTCTTCCATCGTTTGAAGCGAGATCTCTTCCTCTTCATCCTCAATGAATCCTTGATAGAGTTTCAGCCGTTGGCCATTGACTTTAAATGGGGGCCCATTTCGAGATTTAATTTCTACTGCACCGTGTGGGAAAATATGGGTGATGGAAAAAGGTCCTGACCACCTAGACTTTAATTTACCAGGAAACAATCGAAGCCGTGAATTAAACAAAAGAACTAGATCTCCTACCCGAAATTCATTAGGTTTAATATGTTTGTCATGCAAATTTTTCATTCTTTCCTTCTAAATTTCGGAGTTTGAGTATGCATAATTCCTAAGCTCGTCTAATTCATTCAATTGACAAAATCGATTTTTACCAGCAAATTCTAGATCTAAGTTTACATTTTTAATTGCACAGTAGGCTTTGTGTGCAATTTCTACTGGCAAGTGACAACTTTTTCCATAGACTAGCTTATATGGGGTTGTACCTATTGTTGTTTTATAAGCAGTTCCAAAAGCCATAAAGCATCATCTAATTTATCTGCCCATTCCTTTTTATTTAACCCTATGGTTTTTTCAAGAATTCGTTTTAAACCTCTATTAGTCACTTCGGCTTGTCCGTTTGTTTGAGGGTGATATGCTGTTGAGACCCGGTGATAGACCCCATATCTTGTTAAAAAAATTTCAAGTTGATGGTTGCAAAAATGGGTACCTCTATCACTTATTAATGCTTTAGGTGTGCCAAAACGAGAGAATAATTTTTTCAGAAATCTTACCACGACTCTTCCATCATTTGTTGGAAGTGCCTCGGCCTCGGCCCATTTAGACAAGTAGTCTACTGCCCCAAGTATATATTTGTTTCCTTTCGATGGTGGGAAAGGTCCCATAAAGTCGAGTCCCCACACATCAAAAATTTCACAAACAAGAATGCCATTTTGTGGCATTTCGTTTTTGGAAGAAATATTACTTGTTCTTTGGCAAGCATCACATGTCTTGACAAGACTTTGGGCGTCTTTGTAAATGGTTGGCCAATAAAATCCTGAATCGAATACCTTTCGTGCGGTACTAGCGGCACCATGATGCCCTCCGTATGGACCTTCATGACAATGGCGGAAAATTCTTCGTGCTTCGCTACCATGTACGCATCGTCGGACGAGTTGGTCGGCAAACATTTTGAAAAGATATGGATCTTCTCAAAAATAGTGTTTCACATTGGCAAAGAATTTTTTCTTTGATGATGTGGCCAACCTTTTGCGACTATACCGCTAGCTAGGTAGTTAGCATAGTCGGCGTACCATGGTTCTTCCTTATATTCCACCATTTCCAGGGACTCAGTTGGAAACTTTTCGTTGATTTGCTCGTCCCTGGTTGCCTCCAAAGCTGGGTCCTCTAAGCGTGAAAGGTGATCTGCAGCGGTGTTTTCTGCTCCTCTTTTGTCTTTGATTTCAATGTCAAATTCTTGGAGGAGTAGAATCCACCGAATCAAACGTGGTTTTGCGTCCTGCTTTTTGAAGAGATATCGAATGGCAGCATGATCTGTATAGACTATAGTTTTAGAAAGAACAAGATAAGAATGAAATTTATCAAAAGCAAATACCACAGCTAGTAATTCTTTTTCAGTTGTTGTGTAATTCTCTTGTGCATCATTTAGTGTTTTACTAGCATAATAAATTGGGTGAAAATGCTTTTCTTTTCTTTGTCCCAAGACAGCTCCAACTGCAAAGTCACTAGCATCACACATGATTTCGAAAGGAAACTTCCAATCAGGCGCTATCATGATAGGTGCATTGACTAACATTTCCTTTAAGGTTAGAAATGCTTGATTGCAATCCTTGTCAAAGATGAAAGGAGCATCTTTTTCAAGTAATTTTGTTAGAGGCCTTGAGATTTTAGAAAAGCCTTTGATAAACCGCCTATAAAATCCGGCATGCCCTAGGAAACTTCTGATATCTCTCACAGAGGATGGAGGTGGTAATCTAGAAATGGTATCTATTTTAGCTCGATCCACCTCCATTCCTTCGCTTGAGATCTTGTGACCGAGTACTATTCCCTCCATTACCATGAAATGGCATTTTTCCCAATTAAGGGCGAGGTTAGTTTCCTCACATCGGGATAGCATTCGTTCAAGGTTATTGAGGCATTGGTCGTATGAATCCCCAAAGATAGAAAAGTCATCCATGAAGACTTCCATTGTCTTTTCTATCATGTCATGGAAGATGGCTACCATGCAACGTTGGAATGTTGCGGGGGCATTACATAGACCAAACGGCATGCGTCGATAAGCAAAAGTTCCATAGGGACATGTGAAAGTTGTCTTTTCTTGGTCTTCGGGTGCTATCGGGATTTGAAAGTAACCTGAAAAACCATCCAAGAAACAATAAAATTTATGACCGGATAATCTTTCTAACATTTGATCAATGAAGGGTAAAGGAAAGTGGTCTTTTCTTGTAGCTTCATTTAATCTTCTATAATCTATACATACTCTCCATCATGTGACGGTTCTCGTTGGTATTAATTCATTCTTTTCGTTAGTTATTACCGTCATACCTCCTTTCTTTGGAACTACTTGGACGGGACTCACCCAAGGACTATCAGAGATAGGATAGATAAGTCCGGCGTCAAGTAATTTGATGACTTCGTTTTTAACCACTTCTTGAACATTTGGATTTACTCGACGTTGTGGTTGTATTACCGATTTGTAGTCATCATTCATTAAAATTTTGTGTGTGCACATGGAAGGACTAATTCCTTTTATGTCTACAAGTTTCCAAGCTATTGCGTTTTTGTGTTTTTTCAAAAGACTAATTAATTTTTCTTTTTCTAAGCTATCTAATTTAGACGAAATAATTACAGGTAAATTACCATCTTTGTCTAGAAAAGCATATTCCAAACCTTTTGGAAGTTCTTTAAGCTCAAGTGGTGGGTCTTTAGGAGACTCCTTATTTGGTTGCTCATTTCGATCAAGAACTTTAAAAGTTTGTTCTATGGCGACCTCTTCTTCAACAAAGTGGTCAATCTCTTCACTTGTATCGGGTGGTTCATCTTCATCTTCAATTAGGGGGTCATTATTGCCGAAAGGATATTTCATTGACCGTTCGAGATTGACACTTCTTTTAAATGCCCCTAATTGAAGAGATAGATAGTTGAACTTCCGGTTTTTCAAAGCTTCGTGAGTTTTTACAAATGGTCGTCCCAACACTAGAGGAGAGTCATCGAGGATGACAAAGTCGGTCGGGATTACCATTTGATTTGTTTGAACCAATACATCCTCAACTACACCGATTGATTTTATTACTTTCCGATTGGATAGAAAAATTGGTATTTGAAGTGGAGAAAAATCACTAATACTTAATTTTTCGAAAATGTAGTTAGGCATTATGTTAACACAAAGATCTTTATCAATTGTGACATTACTAATAAACGAATTTTGAAAGAAACATGGAACCGGTGTAATGTTAATTTCAAATGGGTCTTCTTTTATTAGCGAGGTTTGATCATTAGTTAACTTAACACTTACCGTTTCGTCAATTTTAGTGTTAGTGTTTAACTCTTTCAAAAACTTAGCATGAGTGGGTACTAAACAATGATTTTCAAAAGAAGGTGACAAGAGATTAATTTCTTCAAAATTAGACTCTTCTTGAATTTTAACATTATCGGACTCACCTTTTTCGTTGTTTAACTCATGTGTCGGTTTTTCACTTATTTGTTCTTCCATTTTTACACTTTCGGTTATCTCTTCCTTTTTTAATTCTTCTCTTGCGCGGGACTCCTCTTCCCTTGCGCGAGATTCTTTTATACAGCGATCGATAACTCTAATGTGTTCTAATATCCAATCGGTTACTTCGGTTATAGAAAAAGAGTCGGAATTTTCAAAGCTTGAATTCGGTTGTTCGATCCTTTGTTCCTCATAATACCCATATGAAGTAGATGGTTCACACCATTGTTCTTCATTGTAAGTATATGATGGATAAGGGTCCTAATTTTGTTCTTCATAATACTCATATGAGGTGGGTTGTTCACGCCATGGTTCCTCATAATAAGCATACGAAGGTGGTGGCTCATATCTTGGTTCCTCAAAGTACGAGTATGAGGGCTCATACCTTGGTTCATCAAAATATGAGTATGAGGGAGGAGGTTCATACCTTTGGTCTTCATATGATGTGTATGAAGTTGATGGCTTGTACCTGGGTTCCTCATAGTAGGTGTATGAATTGGATGGTTGACATGAGTGACTATTTTGAACCGAGTGTGAGTTACGACAATTAGTGCAATAGTTACCCCTATAATCATCCTCCTCATAGGTGTAGTTGTAACCTCCTGAGTATTGATCCATAAGAATCACTCAGCAGACCACAACCAAGTCTCGAGATCAGAAAACAAAAATAAAAACGGAAACAGAGGCTGGACACGGCCCCGTGTACAGAATCTGTATCTGGGCGTTTTAATTAAATTTACTGATTTCGTTGAGCACGGGGCGTGTTCAGTGAGCACGGCCCGTGTCCAAGCTTCTGTTACTGGGTGTTTTTATGAAAATGTGCAGCACGGCCCCGTGTTCAGTGAACACGGCCCCGTGTACAGGTTACTGTAAATGCAAAACTAAACTAAAATGCAGAAAAAAAAATGTGCGCGCGTTTTAAAAAGGTTTTGAAAAACTGATTAGGCCGTCGATTTTAAGCTTTCTTAAAATCCTTGTGTCCCCGGCAACGGCGCCAAAAACTTGATGGGTGTCGAAGTGTTATATATATTAGGTGTATATTTTAAGCCCCTTTAACACTTTTTAGTCAAGTTTTAAATTTATAAAACACGATATTTACTAACACTAGACACTCATATAGGCAAGTGCACCCATCGTGAGCGTAGTATAGTGTTGGTAAGATACCGAGGTCGTCCAAGGACACAAGAGCTTTTAGTACTGGTTTATCCTCAACGTCTAATCAAATCAAAAAGTTTAGAAAAAATGTTTTAACTAAGAAAAAATAAAAACTAACTAAAATGCTGAAAAATAAAAATAAAAACAGATAGACAAGATGAATCACTTGGTTCCGACTCGTATCTAGTGTAACCTTTGATTATTTCCGCACTTTTGCACTATTCTAAGAGATTATCTTAGTTATTGTAGTAGGCCCCTCTTTTGAAGGTGACGTTACCCTCACCCCAGTAGTTTCAGTCAGCAAGGATACAGTCCTAAATAGCCGGGTTATAGTATTAATAGTAGTTAACTTATGAGGGGATCAAAGAGTTTGGACACCCGCCATCCAATACCGTTAAGTATTAAAGGAGGTCCTACTAAATTTGACCCAGATCCATTGCAGGACCTCTAAACGCTGAACAATGGCAAGACCTTTACCAAACCGTTCCCTTAACCCCCGACCAGGTAGCCAACATACCTCCATATAGACCGTGGAGATATGAATGGTGAAAATCTTTTATTTTATATAGACAGTAAAATAATGCCAAGACACCACGGACAAACGATAAGGAAAGATCACCTTCAACATAAGCAACTAGTTATTAAAGTCATTAATACAAAACCAAGTAAAAAGTGCGAAAAGATTAAAAATAAAAAGTATTACACTAGACACTTTGTCTTCACCAAGTGATGTAAGAGACTTAGGCAAACATGGCCTTGATTGTCAAGAACTCTTACGATCAATCTTGGATCCCGAGACAACTCACACACTCTATGATGGACAATGGATGATGGTGGTGGAAGATGGTGTTATGGTGGTGGTGGGTGGTGGGTGAAGTGTGAGAGAGGTGGTGTGCCAAGGGATGGTTTGAGCTTGAGCCAAGCACTTCTATTTATAGGTTGAACAGAAGCTCGGGCACGGCCCCGTGTCCACATCCTTCTCTTTCTTCATTTATTGCAGCTTGTCTTATTAGTTGACCACGCCCCCGTGTCCGCTGAGCACGACCCCGTGGTGCAGAAGAATCTTTGTACTATGAAGATTTGCTGGATTGTGCGAATCTTATAGTTGACCACGGCCCCGTGTCCGCTGAGCACGGCCCCGTGGTGGGCAATAGAAGCTTCTACCACTTTGTCTTTTCTGCTGACACTTGGGCACGCCCCCGTGCTGGCTGAGCACGGGGCGTGTTCAGTCTTCTGTTGTCTTGTTTTGCTTGGGAAGATGCTGTCGTGGGGTCGGGCATGTCACGTCTTGTTCCTTTTCTTGTATTTATGTTAGAGTTTTATGTCTTTTTGCTTCTTTTGTTAATTTGAGCTCATTTAATCCTGAAAATACAAAAAGAAGACAAAAGCACACTTTTTCCAACATTAGTACTAAAAAAGGGTTAGTTTTATGCCACAATTGATGAAATTTATATGTTGCATTTTGCACACATCAATCTATCATAGTGCATGGAGCGCCAAACAGTTCTAAGTACGACACATCCGGTTTCCTTTTGTGCAACAATTCGAAACATGTTTTCCCATGCCTTTTAACAGTAAGAACTCTATTCAAAGTGTAAGAACTCCCCCCAAAACTAAACAGGAAGCTCCGACTCAACTAACATAGTTCTTGCTGTCTCGATAAGCGTTCTATTCTTCCTCTCAGCGACACCATTTTGTTGAGGAGTGTATCGAGAATTGTATTCATGCAGAATTCCCTTAGAAGTACAGAACTCGTCCATCACTTGATTCTTGAACTCCGTGCCGTTGTCACTTATAATTCGCTTTACCCTCAAAGTGTACAAATTTTCAAGTAAAGTGAGACGATTTTTGAGGATTCCCGGAGTCTCACTCTTGTGTGCCATCATCGATACCCATAAGAATCTTGAATAGTCATCAGTAACAACCAAAGAATAAGCATCTCCAAACGTTGTCATGTGCTTCATAGGTCCAAAGAGGTCCATATGAAGACGTTCAAGAGGCATGTTGACAGTGTTGACTTTCTTGATCGGATGGGACTTCTTCACTTGATTTCCTTTTTGGAACGATACACAGACGTCTTGTAAATGAAAACTCTTGACTGGAACACCATTCACAAGATTATTTCTCAACAAATGGTTCATCTTCCTCAAGTGAATGTGACCCATTCGTCTGTGCCAAGATATGGACTCCTTTTCAGTGGCCTTTGAGACAAAACATGTAACTTGTGCAGACGTGGTAATCGCTTGGCTCATGTCAAGAATATACAAATCATTAATTCTTAGAGCTGTCAACAGAATCCATTCTTTGGGAATCTTGAAACCTGGTTTCAGCACATAACAACTTGTATCATCAAAATGTACCGTGAACTTCTTGTCACAGATTTGCGAAACACTAAGAAGATTGTGATCAATTTGACACACATAATTGATCTTATCGAAACTAACAACACCATTGGAAATCATTCCTTCTCCAGTGATGTATCCGCCTTTATTGCCAGCAAAGGCAACATAACCTCCCCTAATGCTTTTCACATCGTACAGGAGCCTTAAGTCGCCTGTCATGTGCCGGGATGCTCCACTGTCAACAATCCAAAGACTATTCACAGTTCCTCCTGGAACACCCTGCACAACACACTACACAATCAGTTCGAGATGGGGACCCAAGCCTTAGTGGTCTTGGGTCGACCCTTATCATCAAGAAATGTGATTTCTATTTCTTGATGATTCGGAAATGGTGTGCCTCCCCCTGAAACTGTACCGGTTTTAGGTTTCCAAGATTGTTGTCGTTTACCATATTGATTATTATTTACAGATTTAGACACTTCTGGTTTTGACGTGTTTGACGAACTTGGTCCATTTTCAACAACATCCGGTTTTAACGCTTTCTCGATTACTTTAACATTTTTATCTTGTTCCTTAATAATTCGTTTGTCTTGTTTAGGTGACACAGGACGACATTGGTAATCCTTTTCAGGAGGGGCTTTTTCAACAAAATTTGGTTTTGGTGGGTTTGTACAATTTTTTATTATATGCCCAAATTCCCCACACTTGAAACATGATCTCCTTTCAACAAATTTAGGAGATTCTGATCGATGTCCCGATGTTGAACTTGCAGGCCTTGAGGTACTAGCTTCATTATCACACCCATTTGTATGTTGAGTGTAATTATTATCACTGTTACGTTTCAAAATTTTGAATTGTTGGACAAAAGCAGTATTAGATTTTTTTTTTTCAAAAGTCTCAACTTTGTCAGTACCGCTTGAGGCCACAAATTTAACATCCCTTCCCTTTTTCTTGTTTCGAGCTCCTTTTGGTTCGACCTTAGGTTGTTGAGCTCGTTTTTCCTATTGTTTTCTAACTTCAGATTTAGGAATAAGATCACACTGAGTTACTGTAACTCTCGGGATCGCCTTACCCAAAAACTTACTGGTAGAATCTTCCAAAACTCGTTCAATCATTGATGGATTAACATTTTTAATTGGGAAATCCTTGTTTGAGTAAATTTTATCATCACCAACCAAAGTATACAACACATTATCACCTCTAAACGTAGACACAGATTCATCCACAGATTTGATCGAATCAATCTCTTGTTTTGCAATGGATTGCACAACGGGGGCAACGGGAGTAGGAGGATCACACAAAATGTGATTCTCAACTGGAATTTCTACTCCTTTCTTCTAATCAAGAGATTGATCTTCATAGCTTTCATCTGAATCATCTGATTCATCGTCTGATTCATCGTCTGATGAAACATAATCCTCGATTATTGGAGGACTTTGGTCCATAGCATAAGACACATTTTCTGTCTTTTCAGATTCCTTTGATGAATCATCCAGTTTGAACCCTAATCCTGCTGCAAACTCTTCGGGATTAAGAGGTACAAATGCTTCAAACCGTGGCATTTCTTCCTCATCAGGCAACTTGGTATAATTGTGTCTCAACGGAGGTGGACACGATTTATACCCAACGCATTTCACATCCCCTTTCAGCTTTTGGACCTCGATGATATGATCAAGCACATATTGGGAGTTAGAATAACTCTCCAACTTGAGCTTGATCGCATCATGCTCGCATTTGGCAATGGCTAACTCCTTCTTTAAATCCTCAATGATGTTAATATAGTTATTAATGTCTGTTTGCTTATTCAAAATTGTTTTTGTTAATTCGGATACACTTTGCTTAAGCGTTTCAATAACATATTTGAAATCCTTTTCATTGTGAGTTAAAGCCATGTTTGCCTCCTTGCATTTCGAAAGGTCAACTACCAATCCCTGATTGTGACTAGTAACAACTTCTAGCTTACGTTTCAATTCTACACAAACATTTCATACACTAGGAGTTTCAGTGCGTACCTTGCTGGTCGAAGCTGCGGCAGTTACCATAAAGGCAGTTTGATAAGAAAAAGATCCATACTCAGTAAAGAATTTCTCCATTTCCTTGGATGCAACTTCTACTTTATTTATCAGCACAGATTTCTGACACTTGAGCTCCTCGGCTTCTTTCAAATCCTTAGCTTCTTTCAACAGACTGTCAACCTCAGCATCAAGATTTTCCTTCACTTCTGAATCTGAACCATAACCACCCGCATTAGAGCTTTCCTCATCTGAGCTCCCGCTGTAACAAGAATTGTCATCATCCTCAGAGAACTCCTCACTATGAACATGCTTGATATACTTGATGATCTGTGCATAACAGGCAGTTCCTCCATTTCCTTCCTCCCTGATTTCTCAATTGAACTGACCAGTCACATCCTTCATCTGCATGAACTACTAAGGCCCTGTTTGAATTGGAAGGCCCCGACTGGTTGGAGCTTGACTGGTTTCTGAAAGGATTTTGATTTCCTTGTCTGCTCGGTCGTGTGCATTCCCGTTTGAAATGGCCCTTCTCACCACAATTGAAGTACGTAACTTCATCCTTATCAAAACCATACTTAGTGTCCCTTTTACTTTCCAAACTTGTTCTACCTGTTCTCCTCATGTAGTACTTAGCTCTTCTCACTACACTTGCAAACACCCACTTAATGTCCATCAATTCCATTTCCTCCATATCTATTTGTTGATAGTCTTCATCTGTCAAATTAATGTTCCTAATTTGATCGGCGACTAATCCACAATAGGCACTCACCATTGTGTTTAGAAGCTCTATATGTTCCCGAGCACCTTCTACACTTACTTTGGTGAAGTTTGAGGAATCAAATCTAACAGTGTTGGGGTTTGAAGATTGAGTGTTGTTATTCCCATAAAAGGCTTGTTGAGGAGGTGGTTGACAAGGTAGTTGTAGAGTAGCTTGTGTGAAAGGAGAGGGTTGTTGTTGGGTTTGTTGAGGAGCAACTTGTGAAAAAGGAAGATAGGCGTTCGGATCGAATGGTCTTCCATAAGGATCTATGGGAGGACCAGGGGGTTGTGCTGGTTTGCGTGGTGGTAGATAGGCGCTTGGATCGAACGGTCTCCCATAGGGATCTGTACTTGATACAAACACAGTCTGAAGCTTTGGTTGTTTTTAACTGGTACTAACTCCCATATTAATACCTCCATAGTATATCTCGGGGTTTTGTAGAGCTGGAAGTCATCTAGCCTTTCGAATTTCCTCTTCATCCTTGTTCTCGAGCTTTTGGACGAATTCATAAATGATAACTGTATCTAAAACACCAGTATGCTTCAACAAGTCAATGAACTGACTCCACTTGGGTGGCAAAGCCTCAGCAAAACGCATAACCATTTCTTGTTGTGTAGCCTAAACCTTGTAAGAGTGCATCTCGCTAACCAACTGATAATACCGAGTAGCCATCTCGTAGAGTGTTTCATTTTCCATGAACTGAAATCCTTCGAACTCCTTCTTCAACAAATCATGATGAATCTTTCTTGTTGCAGCATTTCCTTCTCCTTTAGCTTCCAACACGTCCCATAAATTCTTTGTACTTGTACAATACGCAAATTGATGATAGATATCCTTATGAAGTGCTTGCGTAAAGATAGCAAATGCTTTCTTCTCGAGATCGTAAGCCTTCTTATCATTCTCGCTCAATACCGCTAAAGCTTGTGCATTGGAACCTGCTTCTTTGAGAGCTAGATTGTATGGTGTGATAAAGCATGTCCACAATTCGGTGTTTTGCCCTAGAACATACGTATGAAAACGACTTTTCCATGATGGATAATCGTTCATGTGATTCAATTTTGGTGGACGATTGTTGCTTCCCGTTTCACTCTCGCTTAAGAGAAGATTTTGAATGCTATCGTTTTGATTCGCGACACATGCCCATTGATGTTCGGTAATTTCCTTTTTTGGTATCAATCCTTTCACCCATTGTGAACGATCTTGTGGCATACTTGAGTTTTCACTCCAACTCCAAAGGTTTAAACTCATTATGAAGTTTTATAAAAGACAATTTAAGTTAATACACAAACTTGTAAGTTATGACAAAGTTATAAGTTCTCTGTGAAAAACACAAAGATCAGTCCACGAAGAATGACCCACGAAGACTTATGTCTACGAACAGTAACTTCCACGAAGACTATAGTCAACCTAACCAAGCTATAGTCAATGAAGACTATATCTTGTTAACGAAGACTATTATCAATGAGTAGACTCCACGAAGACTATGTGTCAATGAGTAGACTCCACGAAGACTATTAATACCCACAATAAATTAGCCCAATCCTTAAAGCCCAAAGGTATTGTTAGTGAAGTTTAATTTTCAACTAAACAAAAAGGCCCAATAAAAAAAAGGTTTCGTGAAGCGCAATGTTACCTCAACGAAAAATGATACCTACAAAGACTGTTCAATGATACCTACGAAGACTGTTCAACGAAAAATGACAATTTCAACGAAGAGTTACCTCAACGAACACTCCTATCGACGAAGAATAAGGGTGGACGAAGATTGATTCTTCGTTGATCAATCTTAAATCTCCTCGAAGAACCACGAACACTCCTATCCACGAACACTCCTATTGGCCACGAAGACTTGATTCTTCGTCCAACAAGTCTTCGTCAATTGGACTGTTCGTGAAATAGACTTTTTGTAAAGTGGTTGGTGAGATTCCCCTGTTTTTAGAAACTAACTTTTTCTGGTTTTACGAAAGATGGTAGCTAGGTATCCCAACTTAGTTAAAAACAAACATTCCAGATCTTGCCGTTTTACAGAAAATCTTTTGAATCTTATCTTTACCAACCAAATTCTGGTGACTTTTCCGGTTAAACGACTCACCGGAAAGTTTGACGAACTCAAATTTTGAAAGAGATTTTAAGAAAAACCAAGTCCTAACATGTCTCCATGTGTTTTAACTAGGTTTTTGTAAAAATTATCTTCAAACAACAAGTTTTCACTAAGTTTTAAGCACTTTTTCAGAAAAACTTGATTTTCTTGTTCTCAAACTCAAACAAAACTTCCAGAGACTTCACAACTTGCTCAAACACAAGGTTTTGCTTGGTTTTAAACAAGGAAGAGAGCCAAAGCTCTGATACCACTTGTAGGTCCACTTGGAGGATCAAGATTAAACCTACTTCCTTGTTTTATAACACACTAACGAGTGCGGAATCCACGTAAGTATGCAAACCAAAGCAAAAAGGAACAAACACAAAGTAACCAAATATTCACAGACTTTGATTAAGTGAAGAGAATCAGTACACACTTACACACAGTATTTACAACTTTCACATGGACTCTCTTAACTGAAATATGAAGCAATTATGTCTTTATATAGGCCCAATACCCAGTAACACTACGAAGAGTGTTACTGGGCCACGAACAAACAAGAGGTCCACGAAGACTAGGAGTCTTCGAGGACATAACTAACGAACAATCATGAGGACCACAAACACTCATTGTTCGTGGTGAACAATCTTCACTGTTTCATTGTTCGTGTTAAGTGTATCCAACGAACCATCTATTATTGTTCGTGAACATGCACTCCCAAGAAGACTAGGCATTCTTCGTGGGGAACCTATACAGAGACAGTAACTTGCAGACCACAGACAGTAAGAGCCAAACACTACTAACAGTTGCACACAACAAACTGTTTTACATCACTAACACAGTAAACGTCGTCCTAAGTCAAGATAGGATGATATTTGACTTGGCCGACTCGACTAAAACTTATACAGACCGTAAACAAAGACCGTACAAATTACAACGTAATAAGAACAAGCGACAGACACAAAACTGCACCAACAGGTCTTAAACTTGCAGCAACTATTGGATGTGGGAATTAGAATACGGTAATGGGTGCTCAAAGTATTAGATAGTTTCGCAATTTTAAGGGGGCTGTTTTATGTCATCTTTGCATTTACCATAATAAGCCGTCTTTGTTTAAAAGATTATTTTTTGCCTGCAGCTTCTAAATATAGAAGAACCTTGGACACTGACCTTAGACGATGCTCCATTAAACTCTTTCATTGCACATGCTACATAGGATAATAAAGTTGGGTCTTAACTTGTAAGTTGTAAGTTCAATTCGAGTCTTCGGTTATGTTTTTTTTTTTTTTTTTTTGTGGATAATATATATTATCGGTTGAACACAAATAGTTTCTACCTAAAAATGTCCAAAAGACCTTTACTCGTGCTGGTAATTATTACACAAAAGGTGCACAAGACGGGTTTCTAGAGTTCTTGAGGGTGTTGTTGATTCAATTAGGGCTATTGCAGCAAATCATATTTGGTCAATAAATATTTGCATAAAATTCCTTTTGTCTTTGTAGTTCAAGTTCATTTATTATCCTTGATATTAATATATGTTTATTCAGAAAGTATGTTGGGCTTAATTTTTATTATTATTTTATATGTTTGTTCAGAAAGTATTATGGGCTTAACTTTTATTATAATTTTCAATTCTAGAATGTAGATTAGAATGAATTACTCTATTATTCATGCCTAGATAGCAACTTGCCTTATCCCTGTGCCAATGTGATAATTTTTTTAAAAACCGATCCTAAGGTACGGGTTGTAGGAAGCTTGTTGGAATGAGTTTTAATCAATAATAATCCATATTTAATTATCAGTTTGTTTATAATATGAAAGTCAACAAATAAAGTCAAAACTGGAAGGAAAAGTGGCAGACATAAAGACCAGACGTTTCATACGAGAAGACCCACTGTTTATGTTGTTGAAAAGGTGATTTAACCTTTAAATTGAAATTGAAAGTGTGTGCAAATAGTGTGTTTATTGTGTGTATACTTTGTCTCTGTTTTGCACGAGTCAATGCACATTCTTGTTCATACTCATATTGATTGTTCACCCCAAACTAATAAACATATTATTGATCAATCCCCGATACTACAAAGTAATATTAGAGTGACATCCAGGCGATCCAACAATACAAGATGCTTCCTTGCCAACATTGTTCCGACGAAAAAAGTGTGACATATTCCGGCAAAAAAATTACAAGTTAATACGTACAACCTAATCACTGTTAATTGTTAATTACATGCATTTAGACTTAATTATACATTAATTGGGTCCATTAAGTGTAGCAACGTCCTGGGAAGTGCAAGGGTTTTGCATTCAGTAATCGTCGGTATTGTTTTATCGCATAAGGATACAACTATATAAAACGAGCGTTGGTGGTTATTCGGTAAACGTTTTTAAGTCGAAATTGTTCCAATATGCCTGGAACATGATGTGCGGGTTTTGTTAATTTATTTCTATTTGTTTAATCTTATGCATAATTGAATGTTTATATGTGTGGAATTGGTTAATTATGAGAAAATGATGTTTTGCAGGTTAGATACGAAGATTGGATGTGTTTTGGAGAATGAAGTAAGGATATTAATGTATGATATGGTAGAGAATTGAATTACAAAGAAGTGGGCGCAAACCGCGAAGAAAACAGAGAAGTTATTAAGAAAACGGTTTTTGGAAGAAGTTGTCACAATAGGCTACAGTTCCAACCGTAACCAACGGTACTGGGGTTACGGGAATCAAATATAAAGTTGTGAAAATGAGGTTTTCATAAGGAGAGTGTAAGAGCGATTATTGGGCATTCTTTCACCATTCCACACCTATTCATCTTCTAATCATCAATGATGGAGTTCCTAACCAAGATTGAAGATCAAACAGGAACATGAGCGGCATGGCCGGCCCTAGGGGTGGGTGAGCCGCACCTCGGCTGCTCGTATATCTCGAGGGCCTTAAATTTATTTGTATTCTATACTGTGTATATATTATATAAGCAGAGGCAGTGATGAAGGTGTGCGGGGAGGACCATCGCACAGGGCCCCAGTGCAGCAGAGTTCGCGTCGCCTCTTAACATTTTGTTGCCTAGTTCGATTTACCGTTCTGCTGTTTTTTTTCAATTATTCCTTTAGTGTAAAATGTTAAGAACAATTATTTTTGAAACTTAAACATTTCGATGGTTGGTACATTGGGTAGCACTTGTCTCTAAAACAACCGGCAAAAATAATGGTAATTTTGTACAACTTAACAACTTAACTATTGATGCGGGCCCAAGTGTGGAGGAGCGGGCCATCTTGTATTTGGAGGCCCAAGATCGTGTGACAAAAGGGGCTTCACTAAAATGGCTCTAACTTGGGCTACGAGGGTCCGTTTTGGGTTGTCGTTCGGGCCCAAAAACACTTATTTCTATGAGTTATTTATCTTTTTATATTTTTTACTTCTTTTGGTGGACTTTTATTTTGCTCTAGCTTTTGGCCCAATTGTTTTCTGATACCCGTTTTTAATTTATGTTGTTATTTATTTGATTGTAATGGGAGGAAGCTAATCAGTTTTGAAATATATGAAATGTCATTTTTCTCTCCCAAATCACTAGTGTGTGAAAATCCCAATTTTCAGTATTCTTTGTGAATCAACGAATTTTGGAAGAATCGTTCCTGGTATTCTGTGTGAATCAACAGATCCGATTTCATCTGTTTTCTAGTCTACATCAACTATACGTTTAATTCCGTTCGTTTTGACTAAATTAATGCACGATTAGGTTGCGTAAAGTCTAGCAATCTTAGGACATGGTTAAATATGTCAAATAATATCGTTACATTCGTCGCGTCGCGAGAAAACAACAAACTATGTCCAAATATGTTGGCAAAATGCTGAAAATACTATTCATCGGAACACACTATTCATGCCAGCTAGTTCTGAAAACTGTCCGAATGAGCTACGAATGGCTTGAAAGCTTTTTATAGTTGAAATACAAATAAAAACCCCTAATTAGGGGCACCGAATGATAAAAAAATTTAACTTTCCAGAAAATGCATATAAACATAAAGTGTCCAATCCGCGCCAAACGATAACAATAATAAATTGTCCACAACACTAAAGTTCAGTATTTTGATGCTCGTAAGACTTGTATATACATCCTAAATAAGCTTGAGGATATCAATGGGATACCCGAAATATAAACTCCCGGTGCTACGCCGCATTGTTCACACATTACCCGGTTTTGAGCTGATAGGCGAACAAATTACATTTCTACCATCCAATTGCCTAAACTAGTAACCTAGCAAACTAGTTAGCCGTATTTTGTTGTCGTAAATGTCTTAAATAAACGTTATAGCATCGATGGTAAATTAAAACCATAGCTCCCGGTATCATATAGCACCTTTCATATATCACCCGATTTCGAAACGACGAGCGAACTAGTGGCATTTTTACCGTCTAAAATCAATACCCACCAAACTAGTAAACTAGTTAAGACTAGTTAACATCAAAAACCACCTTTAACACCCAAATTAATCTCATTAGCTTAATTGCCAAAATATATTTCATTAATATTTATCACATGTTATAATTTATAAAAGATATTTTATAAAAATATTTACACTCAACCCCCCCCCCCCCCTATATGCCCCCCCCCCCCCCCCTCAACCTACACTTGATGATGATGTAGAGTATGGTGTGATTATATCATGTCTTTGACTAGCCTACACTTGAAAGAATTATGAGATATTATCACCACTTTTTTTTAAACAACCACCATCACCATATCTCCATTATTTGCAACAAAAAAATCAAACACCAAACGCCCCTTACTCCTCCCTCATTCACGGCACAACCACCACCTCTTCACCCCTTCATTTTCTAATGTGACAACTCGCACGTTTCACTTCGTATTGTTTTCCTTTATGTTTCATCATAGGTGTATTTGTAATCAGTTTGAGAACTTGATATTAATACAAAGTGTTTAGACGTTTGACTGTATGTAAATATTTAGGTTGAATTTAAATGTATATGTGTGTTAAAAGTTATTATTAATATTATTGTTATTACAACTAATGTTGACCACACATTAGGCTAGTCGCACACTCCCAACCCAGCCTCACAGTCCATGTTGTGGGCTTCTGGCTTACTGAGCCCAGTCTGGATTAAGGAGACCATAGTCTGGCCGCACTCCCCAGCCTCAAATCCAGACTGCACACATGAACCTGCACATGTGTGTGGCATATTTTACAACTAGATTCCACCAAATCAGTGTGCGGTATCTTTCAGGTGACTATATAACCACACCTCATCCAAAACCCTAATACCCTTTTCCCTAAAAACATTCCCCTAGCCGTCGCATTCTCTCTCTCCTCATTTTGGAAATATTTCCCTTTTGGGAACCCTTCTTCTCCAAGGTAGACGAAATCAGCATCATCATCAAGCCTTTTCCTTTCTTGAAGATCCTCCTGTTATCTCGCACACTTCATCATCTACACACTTTATTCTCACATTCTGGATTAGTAGTTATGCTTATTTGATGATTGAGATTGCTTGTAAAAGTGTATGTATTATCATTTGATTCGTTGTATGAAAGATGAAGTGTGTGTTCTTAGTTCTTCATTGTTTGTAATTAATTGCCTCACAGAATGTTTGTGATGTATTGTCTTGAATCTATCCAAGATCTTGATGGTTTCTTGTGACTTAACATGAAATATGATAAATAAACTAGGATTCTAAAGTGTTAAAGACATTGTATGAGAAATTATGTTTAGATAATGTGTGTAATGATTTTTGAAAATTCACGGTTTGATTCATGTAAGTTTTGATAATAAGTGATTATGGTTAGTCGATGTTAGGGTTGAATGAGAATCACTATTTTATTAATGAATGCCTTTTGATGTCTTGATTCATGAGTATTGTCAAAGATTTGGGGTTCTTGTTATGTTTGATGAGTTGATATAGAATGTTATGATGATGATTTAGGATTGATGTAAGAACTGGGAATCATGTTCAAGAAATGATAATAATTCCATATGATTGCAAAGGATGGTATGAATGTTAGGGTTTATGATGAACGATGCTAAAATTGTAAACTTGGCTGAATTATTGAGCTGTTTGTTTGATTGTTGTTGCACACACTGGAATGTACAACATCAGCTACATAAGGTACAACTTCCAGATGCACACCGCACACTTCAGATATGTGCAATTATCTGTGCACAATGTACAAGGGATTCAAGCTGGGTCACACACTCAGAAGGGTCGCACACTCCCTAGTGCACAACCTCTATTGCATAACGTACAAACAGGAGATGCATCACACACACTCCTGCTTTGTACAACCCTTGACTGCACGTCGTACCACATTATTATGCAAGGCCGCACAATCTATGTACAACTGTTTATTGCATGATGTACAACCCTCTTATGCATAACCGCACACTTGTCCCACGTGATTTTGTTTCCGACTTAGTATTTTGAAGTTGATTGAAAATTTCCAAAATCTTATTGTTTATCAAATTCTCAATGTTATCAAAATTTAGCTTATTTTTCTTGGTGGCTTTGCTCATCTTCGACTGTTCTGAGTCAGAAGCCTCATCGGGCTCAGATTCTAAATCACTTTGCGGTTCAACCGTCAGAGGGGTCTTTGGAACAAAATTTTCCAATTCAGGATCAATGCTTGGCATCGATGTATAATTATGGTTTGTCGGTAGAGGCACTTTTTTATAACTGATGCCGAACATTTCTTCCTCGGATTCTTTGAGACGTTGGCTGTTAATACAGAAATTCATCACCTTAGATGAATCCCTAAACTTTTCAATTTTCCGTTGTAGATCTAAAATCAGATTATCTTTTTCCAAATGATTTTGTTCTTTTCCAAAACACAATTTTGGTTCATTTCAAGTTCAGATTTTAATTCCTGATTTTTAAGAGTTGCCTGTGCTACAAGTCTCTCAAATTCAGAGATATCATTTTTCAGCGCTTTTATCTTAATTCGGTGTTCTTTATCTGTCTTAGACAAAACAGCAATGAGTTCTCTAGATTTTTCTAAATCTGCAATCAAATTTGTGTTGTGAAGTGCATATCTGTCAATCTTGGTGACAAACTCTACACATCTTGCACATCGCTTATCTACAGAAGTTGATTTTACCTCAATGCCAGCCATGAATGCACATGCTTCATTTCCTACGGAGTCTTCTTCCAACCTTTTAGCTTCTGCATCTACAAATTGCTGGATTTCGGCTGTGGAGATCTTGAACTCAAAGCATTCTCCTTTTTCTCCATCTTCTGTTTTGTTAGACTTTTCAGCAGACTCTTCATTTAGGTTTTCATCATTCTCAACAACATTACTCGAATCCAACTCTTCCCCAAAAAACCTCGGCTACAACTGCAAGTTCCTCAATGCTAGCCTCTTCGATAACCTCTTCACACACTTCTTCGTCGACAATTTCAGCCATAAAGTCTTGTGAAACAATAGCTCCTGAATTTTCTTCCAATGCACAACCCCAGTCGTACGGCTCAGTCACATTTTGTAGAGGTTGAGCCACCATAGCATTGTTTGTCGAAGATGTAAGATTTTCATAACCACTTTGACGAGCACTTAAGTTTGAAGTAGTTGCAGCATTGTTGTGAGGTCTTGAGTTATTTCCTTGAGAGTTGCTTTCTCTGTTAGATCTTTCCATCTTCAGCTTTCGACAATCACGTGCGAAATGCCGGTAGATCCTGCAGTTTTAACATTTCACCTTTGACATGTCGACTCCCATTCGAGTCTGCGTCTGACCTCCGATGAACTTCTTACCCGTTCTCAACAGAAATTTCTTCGCTCTTTGGACTAAGAGTGCCATATTGAGTTGTAGATCAAGTTCTTCCATTTCGTCTTGGTCTATCTGGTCAAAGTCCTCATCTAGACTTCATGGTTCAACGAGCTTTCCAAGACAAAAGTTCTCGTAGGCAGTCATGAAGGACGCCAAAAGGCTCATGTTTTCTTCTATCAACTTTAAGCAGCTTGCATCTAACTTTGGAATTTTCAAGTTTGTTGCTTGAGATTTCTGAGCTCCACTAGATGAGTACATTCCTTGATTGGAATTTGTTGTTCCACTTGAACTGACATCGTTGCTTATAAAGGCGTGTTCACTTGTAGGAACTTCATTCTCTGAATATAGGGCAACACCGGCTCCTCCATTAATACCATTATCTGTCGATTTTGAAGCTTTATATAACTGAGGATCTTAGAACTTCTCGAAATCAGATGTTTGATCTTCCATATTCCAAGCATAACCCTTCAGTTTTTGTACGACTTCTTCCAATGAGAGCTCCTCATAGAGAACACCTTCTCTAATCAATGTCGTGTACATATTCCATTCTCTGGGAAGGCAATTCAGAAACTTCTCAACTTTCTCAAATTCAGTGTGGATGCCTTCTTGACTACGATCAAGTTCCCTCAACAGATGATAAAATCGATTCACCGTGTCGTCGAATGACTCTTTCCTTATCTCTTTAAACACAACGAATTGAGTCTTCAATCGTTCAAGACGTCGTTTCTTGTAGAGTGCATTTCCCTCGTAGAGTTCGATCATGCTATCCCACAACTCCTTCGAATTACTTCTCTTACGGAAAGTATGGAGTATAAATTGCGTCATCGCCATCGTAATCATAGACATTACTTTCTCTTCACAATCATAGAATTTTCGTTGATCATCGGTGAGTGCCAAATAAGTATCAATCGTTATCGTTCTTACTGGTGTGGCTCCATATCCTTTAACAATACATAACCAGATCTAGATGTCTTTTGCTCTTACATACCTTTCGAAACGCTCCTTCCACTCAAGAAAATCCAGCTCATTTATCAACAAAGGAGATCTGTCGTTACTTCCTACCTCAGCATTGTGCTTGAGGTTTTGTACCATTGTGGTCAGATTGTTGTTTGCCATTTTGAAGGAATTTTAAGATAAACAGAGTGTGGTTTTGAAAGAAACATTGACTTTAAACAGTAAGTAAGTTTACTTTGAAAAAGTTTCTAAGTTCGCAAAATCCGGAGACACAAGTGAAATTTGGAAATACTGTGTGAAAACACCGAGAAAATCAGAGTGGTATAACCCGGATCACAATCACAACCTGAATGAAAATAAAAGCCTGACAACACTCTAACCTCTGATCCAAAGAAAAACTTGTTAACTCGGAATCTTAAAAAAAAAAAAAAAAACTCTGAAAACCTTAAATTTGGAAACTAACAAAGAAAATCGGATCAACTTAAAAACTTTGATAAAAGACTATACTCTGAAAACTCTGATAAAAACCCTGAATGAAACTCGGACTCACTTAAAAACTATGATGGCAGACTATACTAAACTCAGACCAACTTTGATGGAATAAACTCGGATCTAAAACCAAATTTTAAACTCTGAATTTCTAAAACTCGGAATAACGGAATCTTGAAACTAAACTCTGAAAATTTGAAAAACTAAACTCTGAAAAATTCCTTAGAATTACTAAAGCCTGACATAAACAAACTTAAACTCTCAATGGACCTTTAAAAAAATTAAACTCTGATGAGTTCAAAGCCTCGGAACACCTAAATAATAAACTCTGACGAAAAAAAAAAACCCTGACCATTTCGATAAACTCGGACGAATCAAGAATAAGGAAAAACTCTGACCATTTAAGAATAGGATAAACTTAGATGATTTTTTTTGTAAATAAAACTCGGATTGGTTTCAAAAAATCGGACTGGAGTATTAAATTAAATCCGGAACCTTTTTATACTCGGACCTATTAATGTAAACTCGGATGTTATACTGATAATAAAACATGGAATATTTCAAAGGTAAACACGAATGTTATACTCGACCTAAAGAAAGAAAAAAAATTCAGACTCTTCTAAAATAACAAAGGATAAACTTGGATCAATGAAAGTAAACCCTGACTAGAGGTAAAGTCTGACATATGAAGTGTAAACCCTGATGTATTATGAAATGATAAACCCAGAAGTAAGAAACTCTGAAGTAAGAAACTCTAAATACACCCTAAAAACACTCTGAATGAATTCTAAAAACTCAGACCAAGTAGGATTTATTCGGACTTTGTGAGTATATAAGAGAAACTCCGACTCCTATTCCTATTATAAATAAACTCTGAATAAAAATTTAAAGTTGATAACCCTGAATTTGTAAACTCCGACCTCTTAAAAGAAAAACCCTGACCTCCAAATCCTGAGCACAAAGTCCTGACCTCTCAAAGAAGTAAACCCTGACTTCCAAATTAGTCCGGACAAGAGGAAACTGCTTCAGGATATCTCACAAGTGTGACTTCACACTAGTTCGTCAATAATCCGGAAGCACAAACACTGACGGGAAACACTGAAGGAAAACTCTAAACAAATTAAAATGGATCAAACAGGGAATCTTTACTAACCTTCAAAAACCCCTGGTGAAGATCTTCAAGCTCTGTAAAAACCCAGATGAATGTTTATCCTAAAAAACTCTTTTCTAATCACAATCCATCATCCAGAATGAGTAACACATGAATGATTAATGAAAATCACTTAAAACCCAACAAACAACACCAAACACCCAATCAAAATGTTATCTTTCTCAACAAAACCTCTAAACCCAAACCTACAGTGTATGAGCACAATGCTCTGATACCACTTGTAAGGTCTCATACCCAAGGATCTCACTCAGAAAACAATCACCAGGTGTGTGAAATCCACCTAGCAATCACTACTATAGAGTATTGGATCAAGAAAGTGTAGAACAAGAATGATGAAGATGATGAATGACGTCACACACAGTAGCCGTCAATTCACACACAGTGACAATGATTAGGGGTTCTTGAAGAACAAACTTTCCACAAAAGAAATTGATGTGTATAACATTTCACTAAAGAGTTTATATACAATGGGAAGTCCTAGACTACAAAAGTCAGGACATAGAAAGGCCCAAGCCCAAAACAAGACAAACCCCGACTAGATAAATGCCTAAATTCGGACTTAGTAGAGGAACTAAGTCCTGACCATTAACATCAACATAAAATCGGACCATAACATAAAGTTCTAACAATGTGCATAAAAGACCCTTGAAGATTTGAGAGCCTGCACTTATCACCCAAAGTGCATTTACATGGGGTTTTATCGTGCTTGTTAGAAAACTACATTGATGTGGAATCCGACTATGAATCGCAAACCTAGTCAAAGCATTTTGGAGTAAATTTACCATTCCCTTGGAAATCTTTGAATCTCATTCCCTGATACTGCTAAAACTCATTGAGCTTTTCAATTTCTCGCACCTATATTCCATCTAGCTCTTACTAAGGTTAACTATGATCACCCATCACTACTAAGCACCCGTCGTTGATAAGAATACATTGGCAATTAAGAGCCTAGCCATGGATCCTAGAGTTTTATGTTTTCCTAGGGCTGGCAATTTCAGACGCTAACACAAAAACATGACACGAAAGGGCATGACCTTAAATTGTTCATGCTTTACCTTCACAGGTTTCGTGTCTTAAACATGTCTACACGATAAGACCTATTAATTTTCGTGTCGAAACTGGTTAAAAACTCGTTAACATGTTAATAATTTTTATTTAAAAAAAGCAAGTTGGGTGGGATTTTGATATACGTGGGCTAAACAAAGGAAAAACATAACCCTAATTTTGGAACCTCAAACATTGCAACTCGCAACTGCATCTCTCTCTCTCTCTCTCTCTCTCTCTCTCACTCACTCTCAATTCCACGTCTCCACAGTCGTCGTCCACACTCCACCACTCCAGGGCGTGTTCATGTCTTATCAGGTCGTATCATACACTAGTAAATTTTTTCGTGCCTTAACAGGTCGTGTTCATCTCAGATCCGTGTTCTTGTTTACCTAATTTGTGTTTGTGTCTTAACAGGTCGTGTTTGACATGATATTCCAACTTTATTTTCCCATGAACCAACTTTCCAAACAAACAAAGACATAAAGAGAAATATATCCCATCCAATATTAGCAACACTAGACCAAATCTCTAATACATGGACACGAATTAAAGGGTTCAATTCAAGTAATTCTTTAGAATAAATAATGAATACCCTTTAATGTATATTTATTAATCAACGTATAAAATAAGGAAAAATATAAAGAGATAATGATGCGGACCCAAGTGTGGAGGAGCGGGTCATCTTGTATTTGGAGGCCCAAGATCATGTGACAAAATGGACTTCACTAAAATGGCTCTAACTTAGGCTACGGGGGTCCGTTTTGGGCGTGCGACCAGGCGAAACGATCGTGAGAACGAGCCCCATCTTTCTACAAATGTCGTAGGCGGCTTGGGTCATCGTTCGGGCCCAAAAACGCTTATTTCTATGAGTTATTTATCTTTTTATGTTTTTACTGCTTTTGACGGACTTTTATTTTGCACTAGCTTTTGGCCCAATTGTTTTCTGAGGCCGTTTTTTATTTACGTTGTTATTTATATGATTGTAATGGGAGAAAACAAATCAGTTATAAAATATATGAAAAGTCATTTTTCTCTCCCAAATCACTAGTGTGTGTTTTGTGTGTGAAAATCCCAATTTTCGGTATTCTTTGTGAATCAACGAATTTTGGAAGAATCGTTCTTGGTATTCTGTGTAAATCAACAGGTCCAATTTCATATCCCGTTTTCTAGTCTACATCAGATAACTGTAGTTGTAAATAAATATAGATAGTTACATTGAACCCTAATTAATTAATATTAATATATATCTAATCTAACTTATATTAAGAGACTACAAATAATGTCACACGGCATTCTCTCCTTCAACCTCATAAATTTTATTTAAAATTATTTAATAAATTTCTTTTAATATTAACATTAATGGCTAATATATAGATATCATTTATTTTTATTCTTATCTTTATCTAAGATTAATAAATAACTTCAATTTTGCA
The DNA here is from genome assembly GCA_030545235.1 of Helianthus tuberosus. Classification (NCBI taxonomy): domain Eukaryota; kingdom Viridiplantae; phylum Streptophyta; class Magnoliopsida; order Asterales; family Asteraceae; genus Helianthus; species Helianthus tuberosus. The sequence continues at coordinate 29,643 of JARYGA010017431.1, forward strand.
ATTTAGATCCTTTGTTTTTTTACTTTTAACCCAAAGTTTTTCATCTTTTGCAATTTAATCCCAAATCTTTTTTTATTTTCAATTTTGGTCCACCATACTTATCATCTTTCCGAAGTTTTTCGTTTCGTTCTAAATTTTGTGAGTTAATGCACCGCAACGTGTGTGTGGGGTTCAACATTTTTTCGTATATCTTTTCCCGTTTGACTGGCCCATCGCATCACATCTATTTTTCTCCGTTTAACAAGTTCGACCAGCGCGCGGGTCCTGGATTGACTTAGTTATTTTTTTTTCTATGTTTTACGTTTTGGTTTAATTTCTCTACAACGAGCGTTCGTGATTCAAATATTTTACGTCTGCTTTTCGCTCATCGTTATTTTTTTGTTTTTATTAAATTTGTTTTTACGAACTTTTCCGGTGTTGGTGGTCGCTGACAGTGGTATAGCAATTGGT
>JARYGA010017432.1:0-69376 GCA_030545235.1 Helianthus tuberosus
CATATCAAGCCAAACTGTCCAAAACTGGCTCCAGCTACGAACAACAAGAATACTAAAAATGCTAGAGCATTTGTTCTGACTGCATATGAAGCCAAGATGATTCCAGATGTCATCGCTGGTACGTTTCTAGTTAATGATGTTTTTACTAAAAGTATTATTTGACTCTGGTACAAACCAAAGTTTTATAAATACAACGTTTTGCAAATTTCTAAATCAGTCATTAACTAAACTACCACACGAATGCTTAGTAGAGACAGCTAATGGAGAAACCATTAGGATTTCTGAAATCTTGCAGGGAGCAAGAATAGAAATTTTAACGTTTAGGGCAAACCTTTATCCAATGAATCTAGCCGGATTTGATATTGTTTTAGGAATGGATTGGTTAATAGCCAATAAAGCCAGTATTTTATGTGATCAAAAGTCAATTCAAGTAAATTCATCTAAAGGTAAAACGATCACAATTAAAGGAAATAAACCATCTAGATCCACAAAATTCATCTCTGTGATGAAAACTGCAAGTTCTATAAGAAAATGTTCTATAATGTATTTGATTTCTATAATCACTAACACTAAAGGAAAAGAACTAAAAGACATTCCAGTAGTATCTCAGTTTTCAGATGTCTTTCCAGAAGAATTACCAGGACTACCTTCAGACAGAGAAGTTAAATTCAGAATTCACCTTCTACCAGGAACATCGCAAATTGCCAAAACACTCTACCGTTTGGAACCCGCTGAAATTCAGGAATTAAAGAAACAATTAGATGAATTGTTGTAGAAAAGATTCATACAACCGAGTTCGTCGCCATGGGGAGCGCCGATATTATTCATTAAATAGAAGGACGGATCAATGCGTATATGCATTGATTACCGTGAATTAAACAAAGTCACGATTAAGAATCGGTAACCATTACCGAGAATCGATGATTTGTTTGATCAACTACAAGGAGCTCGATTTTTCTCTAAGATTGATTTAAGGTCAGGATATCATCAATTAAAGGTACAGGAAGAGGACATTCCTAAGACCGCATTTAGAACAAGGTATGGTAATTATGAATTTACGGTCATGCCATTTGGTTTAACCAATGCCCCAGCTGCATTTATAGACATGATGAACCGAATATGTAAGCCATATTTGGATAAATTCATAATTGTATTCATAGATGATATTCTAATTTACTCTAAGAATAAAGAAGATCATGGAAGACATTTGCACGCACTTTTAAGTTTATTTAGAAAGAAAATAATACAATCTAGGTGATTGTAGATAGGCTAACCAAGTCAGCTCATTTTCTACAAATGAAAAGAAAATATCCTCACTTATTTCAGTAGATCTCGAGGATGAGCTCTAAATTAAGGTGGGGAGAATGTAACAACCCTCGGTAAAACCAACACCCTTATAATAATTCCGACACCCTGTTATATGTTAAAATACCCTTATATGTTTTATATTACACCCCGTATGTGAAAAACGAGCCTTAGTTATGTTATATATATATAATAAATCAAAAACATGAAATATAGGGCTGAGGCGGGCCGCATAAACCCACCCCAAACCCTTACGCGGGCCGTATCAAGATGAGACTTTGACTCCGCTGACTTCTTTAGTTCAAGCGGGCCGCGTAAGACCTCGCCTAAGTTGACGCGGGCCGCGAGAAACCTATACACGCGAAGACACCAGATGCCGACACGTGTCGACATCGTGTCAAGTCTACTTGATGACCGGACTAAGCTATGCTGTTGACTAAGTTTGACGCGGGCCGCGTAAAGGTTAGCCTTACCTTACGCGGGCCGCGACAGGACGAGATTACACAACTATAAATAGCAGGCATCGGATTTCACTTTCAATCGTTCATTCCTTTCTTTCTAAACGAATTTCTGAAGTAGTAGAGATTATAGTCGGGTATTATACCCCTAATTAGCGAGGTTCTGCTCCGTTGTAAGTATTATAACCCCAGTTTCGTAACAGTTACGCTGCCCGATTGATTTAGGGTTCCGTAACAACTGTCGTGGTTCTGCCCGACGTAGTTGTTGGAATGCCGTCTCGGGGAGGGTATTATTAATATTTTCAAAGGGTTATGATACTAATCAATGTACATTTGTATAAATTATAGATTATATCCAGGAAACCCTCACGCGAAGTCTAAGATAGCAATGTGAGTAATCCTTCTTTTTGTGTAAACCTTTTTGTGAGTTGATCCACTTTTTGTAAACTTTTTTATGAACTGTTTTACAAAACCTTACATATCTTTCCCTGCGAATAACCGTATTGAGTATTTGTAAGAATACAATTATAGTGGGTATGTTGGGGTTTTGTATACAAAATTTGTTACCACCTGGTCAAGGAGTAACATTTCCACAAGTTGAGTATGACAGTACCACTGATGTTAATTGGTATATCTTGGAAACAAATGTAATTGCGGATGTGCTCTCAATACTGTTCACTGTGACTTTTTATTTAAACTTGATTAAACTGGGATTCACTCACCAGTATTTCTTGCTGATAAAATGTTTTAAACACGTATTTCAGGTAACTTAGTGTGAAGCCAATAAAAGCCAGCTGGACAGCACTGAAGGCTTGGAAAAGTGGCAATAAAGTTACCTAAAATAAAATAGATGTTTTTATTAAATAAGATAGGATTTATTCCTATGAAAACGTGTGTACTATGAACTTGGGTTTCATCCCATTTGTTTAATATTATAAAATATGGTGGTTTTACTCTGATAAACATTTCCTAACTACGGTCCTGATGAAAAAAAAATCCGCTGCCAAATTAGACCAATACCACGATACCACCGAAACTGGCTCACGGCCGCCCGTTCCCGGGACAGATAGGGATCGGGGGTTGTGACAGTATCGATCAATCATTCGACGCTGCGACATCCAACTCAGGGACGTTTGTATAAGCACCTAACATTCTACACGGTTCGCTAGGTGTTCAGATGGGTGCTAAGGTAATACTCGATAGCATCGAGATTCGAAGGGATCTAGGGATGAATGAAGAGTTCACGTTCGAGTAGGGGACAATCACTGCTATGACCCCTATAGGTTTGTTATGTTTTACATCGATCAAATAATGGAATGGAAACCCTTTTCCACTTGTTAAGACTCACTGGGACTCGCATGCACCCCACATTATTATTATGTGTGCACCCACAATAATATTGTGATTTGCATGCTCATCTCAGCTCCTCTTAACTCATGTCAAATGGTTCCTCAAACTCGAGTAGCAAACAAAGAGCATCACGAAGCATAAGTCATGAATGTTTAGGGAAATACCACCCTATCAGTCACATAACACATGCAAGTAATACATGAATTCATACTGTTGTGCTAAACGTGCAATCTCATGCAATATCATATGTAAGTGTTCACTAGTTATGCAATACAATGAGTATACGAGAGACGAACCTTGCAATCTAGAGCTGAGTGTCATGGTCGTATTCAGGTTTTCAGAACTGTTCAGTTATAGTCTGGTTTTACAAAAACGTTTTTCCCCTTTTTAAAACTAAGTTCACTATAACCAATGGCTCTGATACCAATCTGTCTCACCCTCAAAATACCACCTAGGGAATGTCCCTGTTAGGCGTGTGACGTACCAGGATCCTAGCCACCAATCATGTTGAACTCATAACAATTATTCCAAATAAAACTTTCATTTGTTATTGATAGAAGTGTTACAAAACATTATTTAACGTTCAGCGGAAGCATAATACATTAATTAAGAAATTCATAAACCAAGTGTGTGAAAGCCATTAAGTTCGTCTCGCGTTTCCATGTATCTCGACCCATGACCACTCCAGCATCCCAGACAGCAAGTTCCAAAAATAGGCACCTAAAGGCCTGCAAGGCATGTAACAACGAGTCAACAACAAAGTTGAGCGAGTTCACAGTTGGTTGTTTAGTTTTACCAGTTTGTTTTGAAATCATAAGTTGTTTCGTAAACCACGAGTTAACCAGTAACTTTTGTTTCCCAAACCATAACCATAATCAGTGGGGGCTTCCCATGTGAACCACTAGACCGTTACCATATCGACGACTGACGAACAATAGTTGTGCCCTACATCAATGTCTATCATCATTGACAGTTTGCCATGATCCATTAGTACACGCCCGTTCAAACGACACGGTGTGAGTTTTGTCAAACCTAATAGCGCTATTAACTAATGACCCGCTCGCCATCGGCCTCGGCGATTAAGTCGATATAAAGTGAGGGACTTCATGATAGAGTTTTGTCTAGTAAGTTGTAAGGTTGTTGTCCTACCCAAGGAGGACGAACGTATGTAGTTCTACCCAAGGAGAATACGCAGAATTTATAGTGGCATCCTACCCAAGGAGGATGGCCGTACATATCCTACCCAAGGAGGATATGTAGGTTCCGTTTTAGTTTATTAACCCATTCCCAAACCACCGGGAATCCCATGCCTTGTAGAAAGTGTGAACTCACCTTGGTTTGCTCGGTAAGATTAAGTATCTTGTTTACGTTTTCAGTTGGTCAACCCAATCCTAATACGGTTACCAACAATAATCAGTTTTGCATTCAATTAATTCACACGTTCCATCAGATTGCATGTATTAAACATCATTAGCACGCATCACATAACAATCATTTAGATTACATGTAAATTCTCATCATAAGTTCCTGTTTCATAGCTACACCTAACAGTTAATAAGTATGCATCCTTATTTCCTTGTGCAGTTCATAACTTACTCAAGACCTATTACCATATACTCCCGAAAAAGGTGCACAGCCCATAATTTCCCGGCCCAGCAGGTGTGTGTGTGTGTCCCATTACATTAATGTTTAACTCAACTGGCCCAACAAAGAATAGCCCAAAGAAATGCGTGGTTCAACTGGGCGAAGTCCACCCACCGTTAGCTCCGGCCCAGCGCAACCCAGATTATGTGCGGCGGCCCACAAACACAAACAACCCTCTGCGCCCAGTTTAAAAACTGTAGCCCGAGTCATAGAAGAGTCCCAAACAACTATGAGTGGACTTTTGTTTATGTGGTTTGGGTCTGGTGCTATTATGTTTAGAAAGTGGCCCAGCATCATAACAATTTCGTGTAAACAAGCAGCGATCTCAGTCATTATTCCTATTGGGTTTCTAATGTATGATCAAGGTCTCATTCCGCATGTTTTTATCCCTAAACACATAATCAACAGGCACCAGTTTCATGTTAACTCATACGCGAGTTCATCAAATCAAGTCGTAAACGTGGATCTAGTGCTTCAATCATCACGACGAGTTATCAAATAACTATCAACAAGAAACATCCAATTCAGATTACACAAAACATCACATAAAGTCCCAGTTTATATTCGGTACCCATATATTCGTAACCGTGCCGATTGTTGCCAACGTTAAATCATATTTATTCTATTACCGATAATTATACCAACCAACGTGTATATCCTCGGCCAAGAGTGTCAAGAAATCAACTCCTGATAACAAGTTACAATAATCGGATCACCTTGAATAAGATCAAACAAGACCAATTAATTTGTTAATCCATATTGTTATAAAACACATGCATACAATATTAATAACCACATTCGCACATAACGAGAGCAGTCAATTGATAACTAATACCAATACTAAGACACTAACCAAGGAGTGAAGGAAGGTGTACGTGTACAATAAGCCTCGAAGGGGGGTTTCTTCAGTCGTCAATTGCAGAGATTCCAAGGAGATGCACTAGGGTTTCTATCTCTTGAATTAATAAAAAGTGCATGGGACATTGGGACCATTCATATATATTAAATCGGAACACATGGGCCGCCAAACTCACTTATGTTTTTATTTCATGTTTAGACTCTAAGACATTGGGCCGGGTACAAACAGCTCAAAAGGGTGGGCCGGATTGGTTTGGGATTGCAATGACAATAAAGTGAGGTGTGTGTGAGCGGCCCAACATTCGTGCGGCCCAAACGTAACCGTTAGGCCCAAGGAATTGTGTGCGGTCCAAATATGGCCCATCATAGCGACTAGACTACACACTCAAACATGCGCGAGCACGTTTACGTAAAGCAAGTTTAACACAGTCATGAATATGAACGAAGATCAGTGAGAATCACAAATACGAGATTATGCGATACTAACCTTGAAAGTTCGGGTTGTCACAATAATTTAAAAAATAATAATATTTTTTTATTGGATCTTCGAAGTTGGGTAAAATGGTATGTATAAAAGACATTTTACTTTATTAGTACTATCTGGTTTACGAAAAAATGAAGAAAAAATTAAGAGCATTAGTAAATTATAATCTGCAGGTATTATTAAGAGTATTAGTAAGGTATTATGATTGTTAAAAAAAATACTTATTAAGCTATATAAATTTTGCAAAAAACAATATTTTTTTCATGTAGACAAATCTTACAATTATAATACTTATAACTTAACCCATTTAATACTTTTAATTTTTTCTTCACTTTTTTCGTAAACGATTTACTACTTATAAAGTAAAATGTCTTTTATATGCATACCATTACACCCAACTTTTGAAATCCAATAGTACTATTAAGTGTTAAAAAAAACCAGTCGACCCCGACCATGAACATCCCTAGCTAAAAAGCCTATCTAGAAATCAAAGATGTAAAGCACCTCTTATATATCTCTATGATTGAATCATCCAATTTGGGCAGAGGTTGAACTCCTGCAGACAAACCTATCGACAAATTTCAGTTCACAAACATGAGTAAAACCGAACCATAACATCAAACGGATCAAAACCTGCAGGCACTTGATCCTTTTCTTTAATTTTCTCCACAATAATATCAGCCAAAGTGCGCTGTGGTGTTGCATCCTTGGAAAAGAAAGCTTCCAGCAGCCTCTCCTCATCATCATTAATTTCCTCCTGTGTTGTCAAAACAAACAATATTTCAAGCAAAAAGTTATTGGTTCCTAAACCTTCGAAACCTATCCAACCGGCCAAACCAAAAAAAGTCGGCCGGTTTAAAATATGCAAGTTCAAGTTTCCAGTTCTTTTTTTATGGTTATATAATTAATAGTTCGAAACATGGAGCCGCCCGTGTAAACCAACCAAACAGACAACTTTAACATTTATTATCTTTTTATTTTATTTTAGAAATATGTAAAGATATTTATACAAATCATGTTATGAACAATTCTTATCATTTTTTTTTTAAATTTAATTAATACATAATCATACTTTTTTGAAAAATTGGTCTGAAACCGCAAAACCAAACGTCAAACCCGTTCAATATGTATTTTCCTATAATCCTACCCAAAATTTTCATCAAAACCGACCGAACATGACCGCGAACAACAACTATATTTCTACTTATTAGAAAGGCCTCATCAACATTTTATAAACATATTCAAAGAGTATAACATTAAAAACACCTCATAACCACCAAACTGACTTTGATTATCTGAAAATCAAGCAAAATTATCAACATCATCATCCTCATAATCATCTAACTTCCCCTGATTGACATGCTCTTGCGGAAAAACAATATTATTATGGTTTCTCCGCATTGGTTTCTTCCTGAATCTCCTTTTGCTGAATCAACGCCTCCTTCAATATCTTGGAACTCATTCCTGTAGATAAAACCTGCAAAACACAGATTGTTTATGATAAATTCATCAATATATTTCGATGATTATAGCGAAATTTGTATGGAAAGGCACCTTTTCTTCGCGCTGGTGTTGGTGTCATCTGATAAGATCGCTTAACTGAAATCGCCATAACCGATCCTTTATAGTTATCCATTAACCAACATATGGGTTACGGTTATGGTTTTGAGGCAAAACCGACCCATGCACTCCCTAGTATCAGGGTATGTTAAAGAATCGAATTAAAAGAAAAAAATCTGTTTTTGATGAAGCATCAATGAAGCTAAAAATCAAAACTTGAACATCAAGAACTTACTTTGTGTGCTTTCTCAAACTCTCAATAACTAGAGCACCAATAGTTAGATTTGGGACAAAATGGTTGCAGAAAATAATAAACCAAAATTAAAAACCACAAAAGTGACAAATTAACAACAATCTATTTGAATCTGGAACACACCCATCCTCCAAAATAACATTAACTGATCAGGGGCAAGTGAGAAAATTGAAGAAACAAACTGTAATCGAAGTTGATTAGAGATTGTGTTGTGATGTTGAAGTACCATGATGTCCATGTGAAGCCAATCAGCACCGAAGTTGACCATTCGCTCAGCCTCGGATGCAAGATTAGCGAAGTCTGATGATAGCGTCGAAGATGCGATCTTTGGTTCAACTTGTGTCGCCATTTTGTGAAAGTGGGAGAATGGAGGAGAAGGGTTCGGGATTCAGAAGTCTCTGATTGATTAGGGTATGGTATGACTAAAAGAGAAAGGGTAGGTGGCAAAGGCCACCGACCTTTCTCTTTATATATATATATATACAGGGTAAGGTTCATGCGATAACCACCTTTATTGCGAGAACCAATGTGAACACAACCAAAAATAGCTAAAAAAACCTAACCCCCCCCCCCCAAGCTAAAATGCTAAAAACTAAACCCCCAAAAAACTAAAAAAATAAAAAAAAACACACACAAATTTTTTTTTTTTAATATTTTTTACATTAAAATCGATACTTTTAGTAGCCAAAAAAAAATTTTTTTTGCTACTAAAAGTAGCGATTTTTTTATAAAAAATATTAAAAAAAAATTGTGTGTGTTTTTAGCTATTTTTGGTTGTGTTCACATTGGTTCTCGCGGTTCTCGTAATAAAGGGTGGTTCAGGATTTAGGGAAAACGGTGAAAAATGTGAGAACAATGAGAACGCTTATGGATCGTCAGATCAAAACAATCTATGGATTAGATTGGCCCATGGCGTTTTCGTAAATAACATCAATTTTATTACGTGGACGCGCTTCATTAAGGGTAAAAAGGTCTTTAGACTTCTCTAACCAAAACGGCAAACTCATGAATAAAACACCATTACATTCCCGCCTTAAAATACAAATAACAAATCATCCTAATCTAAATGCCATTAAATATAAAACGCCAAACTTTGTTTTTAACGATAAAGCAGAACAAATAGTAACTGAAACGACTAAACTTAATTAATACCATTTATTATAATAAAATCCCGCCTAAAATACATGCCAAAAACATCCTATATAAACATCTCAGACCTTCCAATAACACCCATAACCCAAAACGCCATATTTTACTATATACCATTCATCTTAGAACGCCAAAAAACTAAAACATCAAACACCAAACCCAAAACGCCATATTTTACTATATACCAATCATCTTAGAAAACGCCAAAAACCCCAAACATCAAAGATTCCAATCGACGTTTCTTTTAGATAAACTATTTTCTTAGTAAAATGCCAAAAATGACAAACATCGTTTCTTGTATATTCAAATATTTTTCTGCGCGAAGTTTCGCAGAATGCATTGTTAGCTGAGGGGTGTAACTCAATAACATTTTCCTACATGAGATGGACAAATCTTCAAGAGAAAGATGCTGATGTCAGACTTATGTCATTTTCTATGCTTTGTTCTTGATGAATATTTGAATGGCATGAAGAGACGAATGACACTGATGAGTGGGTTGAAGATAAAGATGAACTTCAAACAAAAAACTCACGTCATTTTGTACTTCCAAACGGCCACAAAAAGCTACTTCAACAACAAAAAAACAAAATGAATCATGCCAAAGTCAAACCGCCAGTGAAGATGTTTCAAAGAAGAAAAAGACTGGTGACAGTGAAGATTTGGAAGATGAATTGTTTCTATTTTTTTTTTCAGTTGTTTGTTATGTATTTTTCCGCTAAGAACAAAATACACTATTTCTCAAAAAAAAAAAAAAAAAAAAAACGCCACACAGACAATTGCTTGTAAAACGCCATTAAAGATGGGACGTTGTAACACCCTTCTCATTTATATAAGAATTTAATATAAAATGGAAACTTCGATTAACATATCATTCATAAGGAAATTTTCATAGAGTTAACATTTTAGATAACTACTCCTAGTTTAACAACCCCAAAACGGTATTTAAGTGTTAACAACATAAACATTGTCTTAAACAAAGTTAACTAATCGCGGAAGCTTCAAAAGATTGTGTTCGGTTCTTGAAAAGATGCTTGATCGCCATCCGGATTAAGTCCATCATCACCTATGGTCAAAACCACATCAATTGTTAGTTTTGGCACCTTAAAATCAAGTATATACAAGTTCTATGGCTTAAACAATGAAAAACAAACAAAATGCTACGAATTGGGGTTGTCGCGCCCCGTGACAGATATCGGAAAAGCCATCGCGGCCCGCCACGGCCGTCGCGTCGCGCGACGGTGTATTCAGTTTGGTGTCGCGTGACGCGACACCTTATTTTTCACAGACTGTTGCTTGTTGAGCTGCAGAATTTCCCAGCTCTTAACATTTGCACATTATAACTTCAAACATTCATAACTTACTACTCGAGCGTCCGTTTTAGCCGATTCTTTTTCCTATGCATTCGTAATATAATTACCAACGCGTCTATCATAATTATTGAGTCAAAAATGGAATGTATGGACTGGAAGTTTATAAGTGCACCATGTATTTATTTGACCCGTATAGATTTACACTAATTTTAACCATTAACAACTTTATGACTACAAGGCGTGTTTACCCCAACATCTGGGGCTTGTGATCACCGACGTTTCAATACCAACTCTATGGTTTAGCGCTCTTGTGATCCATCCTTGCCAAAAGCAAATTAAACATATTTTTACTACAAAATAGACAGTTATTCGACCCGTTTGGCTCATTTATGGAATTCCACCATTTGTAATGACTACCAAACGTTTCTATATGCTCATTTGATTCATTCAATTTGGTGATGATCATTATCACCTCTACCAATACAATTCCTTACTCTAGAACACGACTAATAACGATTTCAACATCAAAATTACTTAATGTAATGAAACAAGTTACATACCTTCAAAACAAACCCTTTAAACGCGTGTCACCATCGGCTTGTCCACTAGACGCTCCGGCTTCCTTTCCTATAGAGTTCAAACATAGCATGTTTAGAACTCTTTTCTTAACATATATCGCACAGTTTGCCGAAACATTACAAATATGTGTTTTAACTTGAAATTTCAGTTTTAAGCCTTCTTTGAGGCATTTTTACAAACACTTTAAGTGCAGGATTTTACACAATTCTTTATTAAGTTCGTGACTTCTTATGTGGGCAAAATTAAAATCAATCGGACAATCACATATAAATTTCAACATCAATATTTCAGAAATTACTTTCTATGAACCAGATTACACTAGAATAACAATCAAAACCCTAGTGTTTATCAAGTTTCCACAAAACCCACTAATCACCTTCAATGGTGTTCATGATATTCTAAAAAATTAAGAATGATTTCACATATAATTGTCTAGGGTTTGCTCCTAGACACAACACTATTCCTATCTCATCATATAACATTCATGCAACAATGAATTTCGAATTTCCTAAATTCATCCAGAATTTCAAGTAGAGATTTTCATATAAGATTCACATACCTTATGACCCCCTTGCAATGGAGATCACTAATCTTAGCTCTGATTTTGTTTTGGAATAGATTTGAACCTTCAATTTATGAGATTTATAAAGGTTAGGGTTTTGAAGAACCCCGGTCGCCCCCCTGTGTTCTGATCGAACTCAGCACACACACAAGTTTTGAGTTTTAAATTATGTTTTATTATAATTAGTTTGACTTTAAACACCTTTGGTCCCTCAACTATCATTTAGTTCTTATTTTTAGTGTTTTAACCCACTTATTAGTCATTACAAGACTTTTATCTAACTAGGTTATTTTTAATCCTAGTTAGTTCATTTGTTAATTTACCAACATTATATTTAAAATAAATAATTTACATTTTCGGGGTGTTACAAGTCCACCCCCTTAAAAGGGTTTCGTCCTCGAAAGCGGAAATACGTACCAAACAATGTCGGGTAGAGACGCCGCATCTCTTCTTCGGACTCCGATGTGGTATCCGAACCCTTTCTATGCTCCCACTTGACCTTAACTTGATTAATCTTCTTATTCCTTAAATCTTTAATCTTCCGGTCTAGATTCTCAATTTGTCTTACCGCATAATTAAGGCTAATGTCCACTTCAATATCATCATAGTGGATATAAGTCGTTTCCTCAGCTAAGCACTTACGGAGTTGTGACGTGTGAAACGTGCCATGAATTCCGCTCAATTCTTCCGGTAACTCAAGGCGATATGCCACCTTGCCAACCCGTGCGATGATTTTAAAGGGCCCAATAAATCTTGGGCTTAGTTTCCCTCTTTTTCTAAATCGGATAACACCCTTCCATGGGGAAACTTTTAGCATAACCATGTCACCGACCTGAAATTCAATCGGTTTTCGACTTTTGTCGGCATAAGAATTTTGTCTGTCTTAGGCCGCTTTCAAGTGGGCTCGAACCACGTCGATTTTCTCGTTAGTGGATTGGACAACATCTTTATGGGCCAGTTCACACAGACCCACTTCACCTCAACACACCGGGGTTCTACATTTCCTACCATATAGCATCTCGTACGGAGTCATACTGATGCTTGCATGGTAACTATTATTATACGAAAATTCGGCCAATGGTAGATAACCATCCCAACTTCCCCCGAAGTCGATGATACACGCCCGTAACATATCCTCCAAGGTCTGTATTGTTCCTTCACTCTGCCCATCCGTCTGAGGATGGTATGCGGTGCTGATAAAAAGTTTCGTTCCCATCTATTCTTGGAAATCTCACCAAAAGTTTGAAGTAAACCGGGTATCTCCGTCCAACACAATGGATACCGGTACTCCGTGGCGTGCCACTACTTCGTTTGTATATACCTCAGACATCTTTTCCGAAGTATATGTCTCGCGTATAGGAATGAAATGAGCACTCTTCGTCAATCTATCCACAACCACCCATATAGCATCGAATCCTCAGTTCGTCCTAGGCAGTTTGGTCAACAGGTCCATGGTGATATGTTCCCATTTCCAAACCGGGATTTCTAATGGTTGCAGTTTTCCATATGGTTTCTAGTGTTCCGCCTTAACTTGTAAACAAGTCAAGCACTTTTCCACATACTTTACTACACCCCTCTTCATTCTGGGCCGCCAATAGTTTTGCTTCAGATCGTTGTACATCTTGGTTGCACCCGGATGAAAAGAATAACGGGATTTATGAGCTTCATCGAGTAGAAGCGTCTTAACTCCACAGGAATTTGGGACCCATATTCTTCCGAATCGAGTCTTCAACCCGTTGTTACCATCCGCCAAATCCTTCAGCTGACCGACTAACCTTTCCTTTCTCAAGTTTTCCTCTTTCACTGCCTCGGCTTGTGCTTCTCGGATACGTTCAAGTAAACCCAAGGTTACAACAAGAAGCATCGACCTCACTCATTTTGGGACATAATCCGATTTTCTGCTCAAGGCATCCGCCACGACATTAGGCCTTCCGGGGTTGTAATGTATTTCGCAGTCATAGTCTTTTACCGTTTCTAACCATCGTATTTGTCGCATATTTAACTCCATCTGATCGAAGAAGTATTTCAAGCTTTTGTGGTCAGTAAATATGGTGCACTTTACTCCGTATAAATAGTGCCTCCATATTTTTAACGCAAACACCACTGCCGCCAATTCGAGATCGTGCGTGGGATATTTATTTTCATGCACCTTTAATTGCCTCAAGGCATAAGCTATTACCTTGCCTCGTTGCATTAAAACACATCCGAGCCATGAAAGTGATGCATCTGAGTAGACTACCAAGTCTTCGACCCCGTCCGGCAATGTTAATACCGGAGCTTGAGTTAACTTCTCTTTTAGCGTTTGGAACACTCTTTCTTGTTCGACACCCCAAATGAATTTCTCCTCTTTCCGAGTTAACTTAGTTAGCGGCGAAGCAATCTTGGAGAAATCTTGAATGAATCTCCTGTAATATCCCGTAAGCCCTAAGAAGCTTCTAATTTCTGAAGGATTCTTCGGAGGGCTCCATTTCGACACGGCCTCTATCTTTGACGGATCTACCAATATTCCGTCGGCACTTATGATATGGCCGAGGAATTGCACCTCTCATAACTAAAAGGCGCACTTTGAAAATTTTGCATACAATCTTTCTCGTCTGAGTGTCTCTAACACCTCCTGTAAATGATGAGCATGATCTGCTTCACTTTTCGAGTACACCAGAATGTTGTCGATAAACACGATTACCGACTTATCCAACATCGGCTTGCAAACCCGGTTCATAAGGTCCATGAAAGCCGCGGGTGCATTTGTCAGCCCGAATGACATTACGAGGAACTCGTAATGTCCGTATCACGTGTGGAAAGCCGTCTTCGGTACAACTTCTTCCTTGACCTTTAATTGGTGATATCCCGATCTAAGGTCGATTTTTGAAAACCAATTCGCACCTTGTAATTGGTCGAATAAATCGTCTATTCTTGGAAGCGGGTATCGATTCTTTACCGTGAGTTTGTTTAACTCCCTGTAGTCGATACACATTCGCATGCTTCCATCTTTCTTTTTCACGAATAGTATCGGTGTGCCCCAAGGAGACACGCTCGGCCTTATAAATCCTTTATCGAGCAAGTCTTGAATTTGCGACATTAGTTCTTGTAATCCTGACGGCGCGAGTCGGTACGGCGCTTTAGTTATGGGTTTCGCGCCCGGAACCAATTCGATTCCGAACTCTACCTCCGGTTCAGGCGGTATCCCTGGTAAATCTTCCAGAAACACGTCTTAGAAGTCACGTACCACCGGTACGTCTCCAATCTTCGGTGATTCTTTCTCGGGCTCATTCGCGTATCATAAACGCCCTACATCCATGCTTCATGATCTTGTGAGCTTTCAACATCGAACATATTATAGGATTGCCTCCTTTCTCGCCATAGATGGTGACGTGTTTTCCGCTCGGAGATGCTAGTTTTATCTCTTTACAGGAACACACGACTTTCGCGTGGTGTCGAGATAGCCAATTCATCCCAACAACTACTTGAAACTCTCCCATCGACATCGGGATTAGATCTATCAAGTACTCCTCATCATCGATACTTAATTTACAGCCTTGACAAATATCACAAACTATGAAACTTTGTTGTCCCCTATTTCAACTTCTAAGGGCACAGATAATTTCATCAATACAAATGAAGGATGTCGAATAAATCCATGTGAAATAAAGGATTTATTCGCACCCGTATCAAATAATACACGTGCAGGAATCGAGTTTATTGCGAATATACCTGAGACCACATCGGGTTCTGTTTTCGCTTCAGCCGCTGTTAGTTGGAAGGACCTGGCCTTCGCCTTTGGAGCTTCTGTTGGAGATTCTTTGGTGTCTTTCTTTCCAACCAAGTCCGGGAATTCGGACTTTTTATGGCCGGGCTAATAGCACTTGTAACAAACTGAGACTTTACCCGGACATAGAGATGTCGTGTGCCCCGTTTTCCCGCATATAGGACATGGTTTATCTTTGAAACGGCACTCTCCCTTGTGCCCTTTTCCACAAACTTTACAACTTGGCGACCCGCCTTTCACATCCGTCTTTCGCGTCGATTCCGATGTTTTTGCATTCTTTGTTGGGCTTGGATTCACATCCTGCGCCCTTAGTTCGCCTCTCTCAATCTTTGAGAGAGTCATAAACTCCCGGTATTCGGTGCTCAGCATGTTGTAATCATAGTATATCTTCTGCTCTTCAGTGGTCACTAACTCGTCGCAGAATCTCAGCTTATCCATAAAAATGCCCGTGATTTTATCAATCGTTTCACCCCTTTGTCTTAACTGGATGAACTCCTCCTTGATCCTGTTGATGACTGCCTTGGGACTATGATGTTTAAGGAATGGTACCTTAAACTCATCCCATGTCATGACCCTTGCCGTTTTGGCTCCAATTTCTTTCTTTTTGTTGTCCCACCAGTCCTTGGCTTGACCCCTCAACTGACCCGTTCCGTAAGCCACAAAATCGCTCACGTCACAGTGGGTCCTTTCAAACACCCCTTCGACATCACTTAGCCATCTTTGGCATATTATCGGGTCAACCTCCCCGTTGTAAATTGGCGGTTTACACCCCATAAACTCCTTATACGAACATCCCTTACGTTCTCCAGATTTTTCTTTCATAAGGTTGACATTGTCTTCCAACCTTTTAACTCGTTCTTCGACTAATGATAGCACCGTATTTTGAATTTTGTCTATGAAACCGGATATACTACCCTCAATTGCCTTCCCCACTTCTTCGGCAATTATCTCTTTCATTTGTTTGGTGCTTGTCGGCACCGGATCGTTATCATTCCTTTCCGTCATCTTGAAACTGAAATGTTCACATCAATTATTAAACATTTCATTTATAACATAACTTTATTTGCTTCGGTTTAGCCAAGTTCGTAACTTGCTTTGACCGTTCTCATTTAGTGCACTTTCCGGGTTTGAGTGTGTTAACACGCTCTTCCCGTGCACATTAATTCACATCTCTTTTTCTTACATAGGATAAGATCTACTAAAATAAATAATTAATCCTTACTGGACGATCGATCAAGCTTGAACCGAACACTTTGTTGACAACCTTGAGCTCTGATTACCAACTTGTAACACCCTTCTCATTTAGATAAGAATTTAATATAAAATGGAACATTTTATATACCAAAAACTTCGATTAACATATCATTCATAAGGAAATTTTCATAGAGTTAACATTTTAGATAACTACTACTAGTTTAACAACCCCAAAACAATATTTAAGTGTCAACAACATAAACATTGTCTTAAACAAAGTTAACTCATCGCGGAAACTTCAAAAGATTGTGTTCGGTTCTTGAAAAGATGCTTGATCGCCATCCGGATTAAGTCCATCATCACCTATGGTCAAAACCACATCAGTTGTTAGTTTTGGCACCTTAAAATCAAGTATATACAAGTCCTATGGCTTAAACAATGAAAAACAAACAAAATGCTACGAATTGGGGCTGTCGCTCCCCGCGACAGATATCGGAAAAGCCATCGCGGCCCGCCACAGCCGCCGCGTCGCGCGACGGTGTATCCAGTTTGGTGTCGCGTGACGCGACACCTTATTTTTCACAGACCGTTGCTTTTTGAGCTGCAGAATTTCCCAGCTCTTAACATTTGCACATTATAACTTCAAACATTCATAACTTACTACTCGAGCGTCCGTTTTAGCCGATTCTTTTTCCTATGCGTCCGTAATAAAATTACCAACACATCTATCATAATTATTGAGTCAAAAATGGAATGTACAGACTGGAAGTTTATAAGTGCACCATGTATTTATTTGACCCGTATAGATTTACACTAATTTTAAACATTAACAACTTTATGACTACAAGGCGTGTTTACCCCAACATCTGGGGCTTGTGATCACCGGCGTTTCAATACCAACTATATGGTTTAGCGCTCTTGTGATCCATCCTTGCCAAAATCAAATTAAACATATTTTTACTACAAAATAGACAGTTATTCGACCCGTTTGGCTCATTTATGGAATTCCACCATTTGTAATGACTACCAAACGTTTCTATATGCTCATTTGATTCATTCAATTTGGTGATGATCATTATCACCTCTACCAATACAATTCCTTAATCTAGAACACGACTAATAACGATTTCAACATCAAATTTACTTAATGTAACGAAACAAGTTACATACCTTCAAAGCAAACCCTTCAAACGCGTGTCACCACCGGCTTGTCCACTAGACGATCCGGCTACCTTTCCTATAGAGTTCAACCATAGCATGTTTAGAACTCTTTTCTTAACATATATCGCATAGTTTGCCGAAACATTACAAATATGCGTTTTAACTTGAAATTTCAGTTTTAAGCCTTCTTTGAGGCATTTTTACAAACACTTTAAGTGTAGGATTTTACACAATTCCTTATCAAGTTCGTGACTTGTTATGTGGGCAAAATTAACATCAATCGGACAATCACATATAAATTTCAACATCAATGTTTCAGAAATTACTTTCTATGAACCAGATTACACTAGAATAACAATCAAAACCCTAGTGTTTATCAAGTTTCCACAAAACCCACTAATCACCTTCAATGGTGTTCATGATATTCTCAGAAATTAAGCATGATTTCACATATAATTGTCTAGGGTTTGCTCCTAGACACAACACTATTCCTATCTCATCATATAACATTCATGCAACCATGAATTTCGAATGTCCTAAATTCATCCAGAATTTCAAGTAGAGATTTTCATATAAGATTCACATACCTTATGACCCCCTTGCAATGGAGATCACTAATCTTAGCTCTGATTTTGTTTTGGAATAGATTTGAACCTTCAATTTATGAGATTTATGAAGGTTAGGGTTTTGAAGAACCCTGGTCGCCCCCCTGTGTTCTGATCGAACTCAGCACACACACAAGTGTGTGTTTTGAGTTTTAAATTATGTTTTATTATAATTAGTTTGACTTTAAACACCTTTGGTCCCTCAACTATCATTTAGTTCTTATTTTTAGTGTTTTAACCCACTTATTAGTCATTACAAGACTTTTATCTAACTAGGTTATTTTTAATCCTAGTTAGTTCACTTGTTTATTTACCGACATTATATTTAAAATAAATAATTTACATTTTCGGGGTGTTACAAGTCCACCCCCTTAAAAGGGTTTCGTCCTCGAAAGCGGAAATACGTACCAAACAATGTCGGGTAGAGACGCCGCATCTCTTCTTCGGACTCCCATGTGGTGTCCGAACCCTTTCTATGCTCCCACTTGACCTTAACTTGATTAATCTTCTTATTCCTTAAATCTTTAATCTTCCGGTCTAGAATCTAAATTGGTCTTACCACATAATTAAGGCTATTGTCTACTTCAATATCATCATAGTGGATATAAGCCGTTTCCTCAGCTAAGCACTTACGGAGTTGTGACGTGTGAAACGTGCCATGAATTCCGCTCAATTCATCCGGTAACTCAAGACGATATGCCACCTTGCCAACCCGTGCGATGATTTTAAAGGGCCCAATAAATCTTGGGCTTAGTTTCCCTCTTTTTCTAAATCGGATAACACCCTTCCATGGGGAAACTTTTAGCATAACCATGTCACCGACCTGAAATTCAATCGGTTTTCGTCTTTTGTCGGCATAAGAATTTTATCTGTCTTGGGCCGCTTTCAAGTGGGCTCAAACCACGTCGAATTTCTCGTTAGTGGATTGGACAACATCTTTATGGGCCAGTTCACGCGGACCCAATTCACCCCAACACACCGGGGTTCTACATTTCCTACTATATATCATCTCGTACGGAGCCATACTGATGCTTGCATGGTAACTATTATTATATGAAAATTCGGCCGATGGTAGATAAACATCCCAACTTCCCCCAAAGTCGATGATACACGCCCGTAACATATCCTCCAAGGTCTGTATTGTTCTTTCACTCTGCTCATCCGTCTTAGGATGGTATGCGGTGCTGATAAAAAGTTTCGTTCCCATCTGTTCTTGGAAATCTCGCCAAAAGTTTGAAGTAAACCAGGTATCTCTGTCAGACACAATGGATACCGGTACTCCGTGACGTGCCACTACTTCGTTTGTATATACCTCAGACATCTTTTTCGAAGTATATGTCTCGCGTATAGGAATGAAATGAGCACTCTTCGTCAATCTATCCACAACCACCCATATAGCATCGAATCCTCGGCTCGTCCTAGGCAGTTTGGTCAACAGGTTCATGGTGATGTGTTCCCATTTCCAAACTGGGATTTCCAATGGTTGCGGTTTTCCATATGGTTTCTGGTGTTCCTCCTTGACTTATAAACAAGTCAAGCACTTTTCCACATACTTTACTACATCCCTCTTCATTCCGGGCCACCAATAGTTTTGCTTCAGATCGTTGTACATCTTGGTTGCACCCGGATGAATAGAATAACGGGATTTATGAGCTTCATCGAGTAGAAGCGTCTTAACCCACAGGAATTTGGGACCCATATTCTTCCGACATTATATTTAAAATAAATAATTTACATTTTCGGGGTGTTACAGACGTGTTACAGACTTAACAGATAAAGCTGAGCAAAAAAGGAAATACAAACAGTAAATTGAAATGACGGATATTTTATTAATTGAACTTATTAATAATATCCCGCCTAAACTACGCGCCAAAGACATCCTATAAACACAAACGTCTCAACACCTTCCAATGATTAACCCAAAAAACAAACGCCATGGTTCCTAAAAACCACTCACTATAAAACGCCAAAAAGTTGAAAAATCAAAGATGGCAAACATCGTTTCTAGGATGTTTAGTATTGTTCTACGGGAAGTTTCACTGAATGGATGTTAGCTGAGGGCGGTAACTCAATAAGATTTTGCTGCATGAGATGGACAAAACTTCAAGAAAAAGAGACTGATGACAGTCATATGTCATTTTGTCTTCTTTATTCTTAAAGAAGGCTTGGATGAGAAGAAGAAACCGATGACGCTGAAGAATGGGATGAAGATAAAAGATGAAGATAAAGATAAAGATGAAGACAAAGTGAAAAATCCACTCATACGCCATCGATCCATGTCTCTAACATCCACAAAAAGGCACTTCAACAACAATCAAACAATAAATCACACCAAAGCCAAAACGCCATATATTTGTGACAGTTCTTGTAGTTTCAAAGAAGAAAAAGACTGATGACTGTGAAGATTTGGCAGAGAAATTCGATTAGAATTTTTAATTTATTTTTTTCGCTTCTATTTTTTTGTGGTTTGTTATCTAATTTTCCACTAAAAAAATACATTATTTCTCTAAAAAAATGCTTGTAAAACGCCAAAATGCCACAACGCCAAACTCTACAACTATAATAAAATTGGAATTATTAAAGGTATATAATGATTTTGATAACCCAATAGACGCCAAGATGTTATCTATGTGACACAAAAAAGATTAATCGAAGGAGACAGATCTAAAAAAGACCAGTAAAAGACCAGGTATTATTGAATCTAACTAAACGCCAAAAATTCTTAGACGCCAAAAATGAAGCAGTATTGTGTCACATGAATTGGAAAAAAGGAAGATAAAAAGACAAAAAAGCCCCCCCTGATTATATCGCTCGCCACGTGTTAGACTAGGATCCGTTCTCGACATTCTCACACTTTAGGGCGTTTTCTCCTGATCATGTACATATATATATATAACGATGGGTTTGTGCGAGAACCACCTTTATTAATGGCAAAAGATCACGCATGTTGAAACCTATAATCACGCATGAACATAATCACGTATGTACAAAATCAGAAATCACGCATGAGGTAAAAACCCTAATCACGCATGTTATACAACTAATCACACACGTTTTATTTTCCCAACGTACGCTACGTACGTGAACCCAGATTGTACAATCACTACTAGAAAATTAGGCAATTGTCACCAAAGTTTTGCTACCGAAAAAAAAGAAGGTAGCAATCTTGTAAATTAAGCGTGCTTATATGATACGGTAGCTAAGCGGTAGCAAATTTTGCCACCATTTATTTCCCATCACAAATTCGTGGCAAAGAAATTGCCCTTATTTTATATTTGGTCTTAAAATCGTGCCAAACAAAATTGGTGGGCTAGATTTTCATAATTGTGACCGGGAGAGCGGTAGCAACATTATAATTTAATATGGAGGGCCATTTTTTATGAAGTCCGCTCTTTTTTAGAATTGCTAGGGTTGAATTGCCACCATATTAATGACCATGAAATTTTGAGTGTGATTAATTTTATTTATGGCGCCATATTTTATCCACAATTAACTCACATAACCGGCCTCTCCACTAATTAGGGTTTTGATTGAATATTATTCACACTTATACATCATTCCATCAAAGCCTGAACCAAAAAAGGAACTTCTGCAGAAGGTATGATTAACAAACGTTTTTTTCTTTCAATGGATGGTTAACAAACGTTTGATTTATTTTCCAGTTGCTGCTGCGTGATTGACGTTCTGTTTATGCTTCTGATTGACTGGTAACTTTAATTCATGATTTTGAGTGTTTGTTTTATGGATTATTGAATGTTCAGATGATAGGGTTTGTGATTGATCAGATAAGGGTTTTGATATTGTTAAGTTGATGTGTATTCATGTGCCAGTTGACCCGTAATAAAAATACCTCACATTTAGCTTAAGGTACACATATTTAACTTTCAATATATGAGGATAGTAAGGGTTTGGAGGTAGACGCAGCGGCCAAACGCAACGGGCACGGCTGCAGGCAGAAGCAACGGGCGCGGCTGCCGTAACGCTGCAGCGCGCGGCTTCAGAAACACAACGTGTGTCGCGCGGCTGCAGATGCGCGTACGTTTGTCTGTTTGGTTAATTCACTGAAATAAGAATCCTTTATAATGATTTTTTATTATTAAATACCGAACCGTAACTAACGGTTTGGTTACACGGTTTAGGCTTTATTGAACCCATATAAAATACATGAATAAAAGTACAAATGATTAAACCATTACATAAACTATTATACATAAAACAAATAGCAAGTGTTGATATGAATGTACACATTCTATTTAACTGATATTACATATAATAAACATAAAGTCTTGCTATGATCTGATCATTAACTAATCTAAAAAAAACATACAGAAGGGTTAAAAGTTAGATGGAACCTCATATAAGCATTGGATATAAATGCTACAGGCGAGCAGGGTTTCCGTAGTTTTGAATTTTTATCATGGTTAAAAAATATTAACTGGGGCTTAGAATCTTAGATTGTAGGCTGAACTTTTATTTTAACCAAACTAGTAATGGTTCAATTATATTTTAGTTAAACACAATATAAAAATATAATTAGTTAAATAAGTGTAATTTAAAATATTTACAAACTTAAAGTATACTCAAATTTTATGGTCCGGTTCGGTTTGATACGACCGGTTTTGGGTATAAACCGTGAACCCAATCGTTCACTACGGTTTGAGATTTTTGAAGTCGACCGACCGAAAGTTTAGAGAAAAAACCGACCGTAGAACCAAACCGATGACCGGTTTGGGCGGTTTCACGGTTTTAAGTCGAACCGTAACCACCCCTAATACGCCCCACGTCTCAAAAAGCTTGTAGTGCACAGCCCATATGGGTTTCGTGACCAACTGAAGTTTTTATAATTCATGCCACGGGTTGCTCAAGTATTAAACAACAGGTCGAGATAACAGAAATATTTAGACTTAAGTTTTTTAGCATTAGAAACGTGTTGATTGGGACATGTCCTAGCGTGTGAGTCGAATATCTGAAATCCAGGTCATAGGTATCTTAGACGGACCAACTGAACTTTTAAAATGCACGCCACAGGAAAACGGGTCAAATTAACAGAAGTATTTAAACTGAAAACGGATCGAAAAGGACGTGTCCTTGGTTCGAATATTTAAATTGCAGGCGATGGGCTGCTAAAGTATTAGAAAACAGGTCGGGTCGAGTATTTAAAATGCATCCCACTGACTGCTAAAGCATTAGAAAACTAGTCGAATTAACTAGACAATAGATATAGACTAATATATTATATGAAAAAACATATTAAATAATTAGTTTTCTGATTATACTATACGTTAGTTTTAAAAAGCGTTTATTAAGCGTGTCTAAGCGAAAGACGACCTAAGGCGGATGTCGGTAGATAATGGTAGGATGTCGGTTGAACGTGTCCAGCGCCCATGTCAGCAGCTCCTCGCCGCAGAACAAGTTCCGGATATGCAGATAACAGGTCTTAATCGGTCGCATATTGGTCCGTTATTATATGAAATCGTAGTTAGCAGTTTGACTATAATTTTCGCCGAACTTTACGCTGAACACCCCTAACAAAAAGGAACATTTTAGTGACGGATGTTCAGCCTTAACAATCAAGTAAACACCAGTAAACACCCCCTAAAGTGTCATGTTGTTCAGTTTTAGCTGTAGGGTGGAACAGTAAATAAGTAGGAGACTTTTCTCATTATCTCTATGTTCATATCATCCAAATCCTGCAGATAATACCAATAAATTTCGTGTTTCTGTTCCACCAAGCGTGGGACCAATAAAACATTAAACACCAAGAAATAAAAGTACTTCCCGGATGCACCCCGTTCAGCATGGCTCTCATATGTAATCCCCTTTTCTTTCGATAAAAACAATAGGAATTTTGGCAGCAAAGAGAGAAAGAGTTTAGAAAGGTTAAGCGAGAAAGAGCAAGCTAAGGAAGATAAGCTCCCAAAACCGTTCTGTAGAACAATATCATCAAGAAAACAATGAAGTACACAACGTACTGTCGGATCTCCCTTTCGTAATAAGTTTTAGAAAGGTTAATCCATAATAGTTGTCGCAGTTCAAGGTGCATCCATGACCGTCCATGTGTCAATCATCCGCGCGCGTGCACTCTGAGCTGCAGCCCCTGCAGTTACTCTGCTTGTAAAAAACACCACAGCTGCACCTTGTTGTTTCTCTCTAATAGTTGACTTATGTGCAGCCTCGAGTTTTGGGGTCAACTCGTCGATTTTTTTCGTTACTTATAATATTTAATCGAATCCACCTTTTTACCAACGAGGCCAAGAAAGCCAGTCTTGTGAGTCTGTATAACTCCTTCGGGGTTGACTTTTTTCGAGTCAGCGTATATGATCTCAGCTCATCTGAGCTTCTTTTTACAGATTTAAGGAATCTGCTATAGTTTTGTCATTTATGAGGTTAAGATACATTAAGACTTATTAAACTGACATAAAGAATTTTCAAAAAATTGCCCCTTGATGTACAATCACTTAAAAAAACATATTTTTAACCAACCCGACCCGACCCGACCCGGCCCGACCTGAAACCCGTTCTGAACCGAACCCGTTCCGACCCGAACCCGTTTTGACCCGAACCTGACAGTAAAATGTAATATGTGATTCGAGCATGGCCAATGGCATGTAGTTTGTATGTAGGTTGCTAGTGCCTTAGTTACAAAAGAGTAGCATTAATGACATTCTAGAGATAAAATATTATGTATGTTTATTTATTGGTTTTTTTTCTTCATAGATGTATTATCAGTTGGAGGAGAAAAACCATGCACAAATTCATAGGTGCTGGGAGAAGTGCATTGCTGGTAAATTCCCCACTTTGTTGCGTAACGTACGGAATGAGGCTAAAGCTAAGGCGAAGGAACAAGGTAAAAATGTTGGAGACGATATGACCAATCTTATTGACTTTAAACCAACATGGATAAGATCTGAGATATGGAAACAAATGCTTGACCACTGGAACACACCTAAGTGGAAAGCAAAGTCTTTAAGAAACAAAAACATTAGAAGTAGGGCAACCGGCGGCAAACATACGCTAGGATCTCAATCCTCTGTGACCATGAAAAGAAAAGCGGTAAAAATTGTTAATTTCCTTCTTTTATTATATATATATATATAATATATATATCATGTCAATATTATCATTTTTATTAACTTCCAAATTCTACAGGAAAGGAAACTTGGGCGTGAATTGACGATTCAATTCGTGAAGCGTTTAAGCAATCACACTGCAAGAAAGGAAGTCGACCATTGGATAAAGATCTAAGTTGTAGCAATTCACTACTTTTGGACGTTGATTCGGAAGGGGACGCTCAAGAAGAAAATCTTGTATGGGTTGATGCTAGGGCAGAGGAGACTTGGGTAAGTCAATTGATTAGTAAATCTAAACAAAGTATTTCAAAATTAAAAACACGGAATTTATTACAATGAAATTTGTAAAATATAATTATGTGTTTATCCCATTCGGTTAAATATGAAGGTTTTCTTGAGGAGAAGTATGGGAAAGAACGTAATAAACATCCAAAATTTGACAAAGACTTGTGGTCACGAGCTGAGGGAAAGAATAAAGGAAAAGGGTACGGGTTAGGCAATGATAGTGACCCGTGTGTACATAGCAGAGAAGACCCTGAGGTATTTTTAATCCTTTTAGATTAATAACTTTTATGCATTTGTATCGTTTCCCACTGTTATTATGTTTGTTTGGTTTGAGATGGTTGTTTTTTTATTGTTAGGTTTGATGCTCTTAAATTAGTGAGTATGTTAAGGAATTTCATAATGATTTGATTACACCCTCTTTACGGGTTGTTTCATACAAAAAAATGTTTTTAAAATTAGGCATAATTTCCTTCTTGATATGTAAACAAACTGGAACATGCTATTTAGCTTCTAGCACTTGAATTGTAGCTCACAGTTGTATTTTGTTTTCTTTGCAACCAACTTGACCCATTATTAGTTTTCGGTAATTTTGATTTCTTGATTCTATTCATTGTTTATTTTGTAGATTGAAAAGTTGAACTTAGTTATCAAGGAGCTCGTTAAGGAAAAAGATGAAGATAAAGAAAGGTTCAATGGAATTATTGCGGGGTTGTTGGCTGACAAAGAAAAAGATAAGGTGGATAAAGATGCGTTGCTTGATAGGATGTCACAAATTGAAGCTATGTTAACAGCTACGGTTCGAAAATAGGCTATAAACACTTGGTTTTGAATGTTTAGAACACTTGGTTTTGAATATTAGGATAATTTTAGTTAGTTTATATTTTAGTTGGTATTTTTTATATGCTTTTGAAAACAAGATGTTTTATATAATTTTGGGATTTTATTAGACTTTTTTCATATTATTTGTAGTTTTATTGATATGTAATTTTGATGAAAATAGCAGGGAGAAAAGAAATCTGAATTAAAAACCAATATTGCAGTAATCTGTATGGTAGCAAATAAATGGTAGCAAATGGTTGCAATTGTGTAAAAAATGGTGGCTAAATGGTATCATAACTCGCAAATTGTGTGAAAAATGATGGCTAAATGGTGGCAATATCGGTGCTAAATGGTGGCTAAATGGTATCAAAATGTGCAAAAACCGGTGGCTAAATGGTAGCAATATTGGTGGCTAAATGGTGGCAATATTGGTGGCTAAATGGTATCAAAACGTGAAAAAACTGATGGTTAAATGGTGGCAAATCAGTGGCTAAATGGTATAAACTGATGGTTAAATTGTGGCAAATCAGTGGCTAAATGGTATGAAAACGCGTCACAACTCGGTGGCAAACAAGGCGGAACGTAGCAAAAATGAAGCGGTGGCAAATAATTTTGACCAATTTTGTGGTGGTAAAATAAGGTAGCAAAATATAAAGATGGTGGCAATTCGGTGGCATTAGGGCAATTGCAATTGGTGTTTTTGTCACCGTATTTTCGGTGGCAAACTGGTGACAATAAGGAAATTGCTACCATTTTGTAACCAAAAATTAAATGACAAAAACCATGTTTTCTAGTAGTGAATACACTTTCTATATATATATATATATATAAATGATGTTATCAATGGAAGGTGAATCTTAAAAATATTGGTCCTAACTGTTGTTTTACCGATGGTTTGAGTAAAATTTCTACATGATCTTCAAATGAACTTTGTGGATGCCCTTTGTTTACCAATGCACAATAACACACGTTTCAATATTATAATATTTAATATGGATGGACATGAGATCAAGAGTAGGATAAAATACAAAGCATATTTCGTATACAAACTGTAAGAATCATTTAAAAAGTGACATGTATCATACAACCAATTATAGAGAAATAGTAAAATGATAACCTAAATAATATCAATTATCTTGAATTCTTTATAATTATGCTAGTAAACAATTAATTCTTTATTTGGATCTTTCTTTTGGTTTCAATGTGTGCTGATAAAGAAAAGTGCTGATATCGTTTCATGTATGTGGTAAAATCAATTATCTTGATTATTTTCATGAGCTAATATAATTTAAAAGTGTTACTTTTATGTATGTATTGTTTCAGTATGTGCTAATTTAACTTTTTTAAGTGCTATGATATGTTCTTACGTGAAGAGGTATGGTCTCAATTCCCTGCCCACATGGCAAGGACCACACCACTTTTCCATCCTACATGGCGCCTACATCAGCAAACGAATCCAGAAGCTTCTAGAAGAAGTCAAGGTGGCACCAAAGATGCTCTCCCCGACAGAAAGGACAGCATGTATCACCACTCATCAAACGCCATGTAGGCCTGCAGCAAATCAAGGAGCAGACCGACAGCAGCGGTACGATGTTTCCAGTGTGGACAAATATAGGCGCGTCACGTGTACCACCACCCTGACCACAGTAGAGGAGACCGAGAGGATATTCCCCTTGGTCGGACAGCTGGCGCCCTATGGCAGCTGGCAAGGTTGCTCCTCCCTCTTTCACCATCCGGCTATAAATAGGACCCTTCATCATCCAGGTTAATTCTATTCGACTCTCCCCACTCTCACTCTCAACACACACTGTTTTATTCCTCAGAACAGTACTTATTCTCACGCCGGAGCCCGGTTAAGAGGGAAACCCCCATATTCCCCTCTTAACGAGCTAACGGTGTTGCTGTTTTGCAGGTCCAGTCTTTTGGCGAGTAAGAAAGGAGATTGAACCCACGAAAGAGACGACCCAACTAGTTAATCATTGGATTTAACCAGTGTTTCATCATTACGGTTTGTAGGATAAATATTGTTTGTACCGTAACCAACCCTCATGAGATCATAAGCGAATACAACAATTTAGAGCTCTCTAATAATCAGAAATGTCGTATATTTGAAAATGCCCTGGCGGATAAATTGGTAAAATTTATTCCTACACAAATATTTGTTACTCTGTTATGAAAGTTTTAAATTTTATACAAATTGTATAAATATGTTTAGTTCCAGTTCCTTCCTAAACACATTACAAACTTGGCTGGTTTAAACAATAATTTTAAGCTAATTATTAAGGTTATTCATAAAATGTAAATAAGTAGATATGAATCTCTACTTTTAAAAGGTTTGTAATTGTTATAAAGTATATGAATATTTGTTTTTTTAAATACATGTTTGTTTTTATAATACTTTATTATTTTTTAAGGTATAATGTTATCGATTTGAGTTATTTGATGAATAGCGAGAAAATATCACTTGGTGATATGCGTTTTTAAATGGTCAACAAGTGAATGAAAGCTATTAAGTGCAAAAGCTTCAAAACCTGTAGCATTAAAAAATTGTGTTAATCAAACTTTTTTCATTGCTTTATTCCCTTGTTAGTAGTATCGTGTTGTTTTTCTTTTATCATTTGTCTTTTTGAACTTCCTTGTGTTTAATACACCAAGTAATTTTTCTATTGTTTTATTAATCATAAAAATTATACATAAATAAATCAAGTATGTAATATGTCAATTTGTTTATATTATTTTATTTATATATTAATAATTAATGTAAATAACATTCTTCAGCCCGTTACAAGTTATAATTAATGTAAATAACATCCTCCAGCCTGTCACGGGTTATAACCTAGTTAAAATTATATATAATGATTAAGTATAGAAGAAACTAGGTTATAACCCCGTGTATTACACGGGTTGAATAAATGAATTTTATATACCAAATAATAAAACATTATCTTTTTAAAAGCCTCATTTTATTGCACGGGTTGAAGAAATGTAATTTTATATATTAAATAATAAAATATGTTATATCTATAAGAATCATATTTATTGTACGGGTTGAATAAATGTAATATTATATACCAAATAAGAAAAATATTATATCTTTAAAACCATTGTATTACACGGGTTGAATAAATGTAACATTGTTTACCAAATAATAAAAAAAGTTATATTTTTAAAAACCTCCGTGTATTACATGGGTTGAATAAATATGATTTTATATACCAAATAATTAAAAAATATGTTTAAAAAAACTAACGGATTTTTTTTATATTTAAAGTATGATAAGATTGAATATTAATCTGAACTAACGGATTTTTTTATATTTAAAGTAGGATAAGATTGAATATTAATCTTTATTTATTTAGTTAATATAAGATTGAAAAATCATATAATTGAATAGGTGGGAGGTTGTATTATGATAAATCGGTTAACCGTACTGAATGATAAAGATAATAGTGATTATTGAACAAATTAATTAATCGAATTTAACAGAAACATTTGTGATGTTAGGCGGATTTTTTT
Organism: Helianthus tuberosus; assembly: GCA_030545235.1. Lineage (NCBI taxonomy): Eukaryota > Viridiplantae > Streptophyta > Magnoliopsida > Asterales > Asteraceae > Helianthus > Helianthus tuberosus. Next base: position 29,929 of record JARYGA010017432.1, read on the forward strand.
TAATTATTTGAAAGTTAATATCAACTTTGGAATTCGTATGAATTCTTATTAGATTTGATTAAATATTATTGATAATAAAAAAATTGTATTAGATTAGATTTTAGATTTGATTAAATTAATATTATTAATAATACAAATTTTAATAAAAATTGGTGAAATCTGTTAAAATTATCCATGGAGATAAAATGGTTATTAAATTATATATACGCAAAGCATCTAGTTTGTATTAATTTAGATTATTTAATAAAAATTGGTGAAATCTGTTAAAATTAACCATGGAGATAAAATGGTTATTAAATTATATATACGTAAAGCATCTAGTTTGTATTAATTTAGATTAAATATTATTATTTTTAGAATTATTAATAATTTTAATTAACTAAATGAGAGAATGACAAGTGTCCCAAAACATGTTGCTTTTATTATATAGTATAGATAGATATAGATAGATTAGAAACTATAAGATCCGGGTGGAATATTTGAGGGAGTATGAGAAGTTGCTACGTGATATTTAGTGGAGTTATTTTTCTCGAAAACGTGATTCGTAATATAGTATTAAATTATTAATTTTCTTTTGTTTATTTTTTTTGTACTTTTTAACATTGTGCTTGTATTTTCGCTTGCACAAATGGGTGGGGGTGTTCACGGTTCGGTTCTAAACCGTGAAACCGTCCAAACCGGTCATTGTTTTAGTTCCATGGTTGGTTTTTTCATTTAACTTTCAGTCGGTTGGTTTCAATATTTTCAAGCCGTGGCGAATGGTTTAGTTTACGGTTTATATAAAAGACCAACCGTATAAAACCAAACTGGACCGTAAGAATTGATTATATTAATTTTTTATATATATCTCATAATGTATATAAATATATATATATGTGTGTGTGGGGTAGGGCTATTGTAAAAAAGGCCATGATTGTGAGAAGTGTAAGAACTGTTATAAGTCATTAGATTTTGTGATTAATGGTTTAGATCAAAAGGGGGCTTATGATATATCATCATGTTTTCCCTTGCGAGGTACGTGCACGTACACTATCGACAGTGGTATATAACACCTTCCGAATTATGATGGCTATTTAAGCACTACATACTGCTAAACCCTGTTTCAACCCTGCAATTACATATTGGCTATATGTGACATATAAAACACCAAAGGTGAAGTATGTGACGTTTAAAACCCCTTTAAACGAATTATAACATAAGATACGAGGTATAAAACACCCTAAACCACTGTTTGTTCATACATTTCCAGCGTGTACTTGATGTTTAGGTCGATAGTCCCTGCCGATTGTTGTTTAGGATGTTAATTCCCAAGAAACGTATTTTTTTTTTGTTTTGATCGATATGTGGGTAAAATGGATACTAAATGCATAATCATATAAATTGTGTAGACATATACGAAAAACAAAATAATTCTTTAACTGTCTTATTAAAACACCCTTAAAAATACTCATGAATATGTCACTCTGCAACCAGGGGAAAAACTTCAAAAAACTAATAAAAAACAATAAAAACGATAAAAATGTTAAGCTACTCATCCTCCGACATTTCCTCCTGCTCTTGAACTTCTTCCTCCGCTTCATCATCTATTTCTTCCTCTCCTTCTGAGGTATCATCATTTTTTCCCTTGCAGGGTACGTGAACGTACACTATCGACCGTGGTATATAACACCTTACGAATTATGATGGCTATTTATGTGACATATGTGCCTCCATGGCCATCAAACAAATACCAAATCAAGGAAATATTGTGTTTCATACTTGGGATTTGTAGAAATATGTGTATCACTTGCATATATCAATTTTTGTTCGATTTCGAGCTCTAAATCGCTTTCTGGAAAGTTATACGCGAACTGATGTGTAAACGTAATCAGTTTAACGCGACAAACACTCCGGAACAATGACAAGGGCTTAACATACCTTAAATAACCTTTACATAACTTAGAAATAAGTTTTGGAAGGTTTGGTGTGTCGAAATCAAGTTTATTCGCTTACAGGGACTAATTTCGACAAACTGCGAAAGTATGCCGATTCGTACTGTAACGAACATTCTGGAATATGACCATAAGTTAAAAATGCCCTAAATATCCTTTACATAGCTTAGAACTATGCTTAGAGGTGTTTGGTGCGCAAAAATAAACTTATTTGATCAACAGGGACTAAAAGCGTCAAAAAGTGCATAAGTTTGCATTTTCGCGCATATCTTACGCTCTGAATATATCCGGACATCCAAAAATTTATGTAATCATTAAAATATTTTTTTAGTGATTGGCATGATAAAATTCCATTCGTCGCGTAATTTGGATCGTTTTTCGCGTCCGTTCGTGTTTCGTCGTAATTAACCGAACAACGCAACCGTACGGCCAAACGAACCGACATCCGAGATATTTTTGAGCATATTTTAAGTCCCCTATACTTTAACTTCATTTTAGAGCCTTGAAATGGGGTTAACGGGGCTTAAACGTGTCAAAAATGCATCGAAAAGCAAGTTTTACGCATACAGGGACCTAAACTGTAATTCTGCCAAACTTGGCTTACACGGGGTGCGTAAGCTGAAGCCTCTGCTTACGCGGGGTGCGAGAGACCCCCAGTTCAGCAGAATTGTGTTTCCAGCTTGATCCAGTTGTTCCCATGTTTTGCAAATGGTTTTAATGAGTCTATGGGCTTGTTTTGAGGCTCCCATGGTATTACAAAACAATGGGAACACATGTAGGGTCTTGATCAAAGCTCGGTTATCGAGGAACGATCCTAACGGTTCTTGGTTTCCTATAAATACCCAACCCCCATTGATCTGCTTTTATGCTATAAGTTGAAGCTTTATGCTTCATACCTGAGTATTTAAATCAAGATCTTCCTAGCTTGGACCCTTTGTAAGTATTCTTTCGTGCTTTTATGCGTTTTCAAGCACGAAAGTCAAACAGTGTTTGACTTTCTGCTTTGACCGGTCAATGGTCAACACAAAGTTCATTTGAACTTCGCAACGTGAGCGTAATCACGATGGTCATAGTCCCTTGTGACTATATCTACTGATTACCATGTTGATTAGGTATAGTGACGAGTCATAGTTTCGGTCAAAATGCGTATTCATGTGTATTTTGCAACCAAACTATTATTGGTATCAAAACCATTTATTTTGATATCAAACTTGTTTTCTAACTTCGTTAAACATATTTTAACATGTTTAACTCGTCACTTTAGGTTTAGTGCTTATATAGGGTCGTAAGATAAGCGGTCTAAACAACCGCTTAGACTTTCGAACCCGACCCGTTTGGTCGATCATTAGGATCCGACCAAACATGTTTTTGATCATAGTTGTATAGGGAATAACCTTCCGAGGTTATACCTTATGGTCACTTCGTTTAGTTAGTTGTATGATAGGTAATTCATATGCCTTAGGAAAATGACCAAAATGCTCTTTTCACGCATAAATTCATTTTAAGCATATGTAACTTAAATTTTTACATCTAAACTGATTAGGTAACATTATTAGACATGTTAAGGCATATAATACTTGTCATAGGACTAGTTAGGCGGTCCGAACGCGTTTTATGCGAACGGCGCGTTAAAGTATAGCTACCTAAACGGGTCGTAAGCACTTAGGTTAGGTTTTGATTTAGTATGTAGGCTTTGTTAAACCATATCACATGAGTTCCAATACTCATTTGGTTTACGACACCTAATCCTATATTAGGTGTCGTTTGATTTCGTGATCCCTCTAGCTTTGCTTGGTTGTTATTCAAGACTTCTAAGCATCCTCAAGTGAGTACATAGTCCCCTCTTTTACTGTTTTCAAACATTTTGGGGTGGAACACATGTACCTACTTGTTACTTTCATGCTTTTCATGTTTTCATATCATATACTTGCTATGTTCATTAGTACACATATAGTACATGATTTCATCCATGTTTTTGCTATGTATGTTTTATTAACATGCTAGTACATTGATTTATTAAACACACTTGTTTCATATGCTCGTTTCAGCACATGTACACACTGTTTTACATCACATTCATGCTTTGTATGTTCATTTAGCATATTAAAGTACATTATTTTCATAGAACATGCTTACATTTGGTATGACATTTGGTTTGTTTAAATGGGACAAAAATACATTCATTAACATTGATCACGCCGCTTAGTAGTAAGTAATGGTACCATAGGAATTGACAACTACCATCCCTGGAATCCTAGGTTTGTTTGGACGTAAGGGATGACTGAATCCAATATACATAGTTTAGATAAACCTTTAATTTCGTTTAAGGGTTTGTCGCCACAGTCGCAAGGCTTGAGTGTATGCATTTTAACAATACCGCATAGATGTTTGTATCAGTAAAGCATGCATGGATTTTACAAAACATAACTTTTGATTTATTCAAATATTTTGTTTTGTGCATTTTTACATATGGTTTAAGTAGTCACTTTTTACTTGCCATACATGACATTTGTTTACACATTACATGATTTACATTTGGCAATAGACATTGTTTACACATAAACATTTTGACATTTGATTATACATGAACATTTTTACATTGGTGGTTTGTTTGGTAAATGATTTAAGTCACGAGGCATGTGTAATATGATAAAAGCATGGTGGATACGCCGCTGGTACTTCCTATATATAAGTGCTTTTATGATATTACATATCGTAGTGTTATTTAAACCATTTCAATTTTGACATATTACATTTTACACAATTAACATATCTTTACAAAACATTGTTTTACAAACAACATATTTTGTACAAATTCATTTTTACTAGGTTATTTATTTAACCATGCATTATTCTTTTATATCATCTGTTTTCTTATCGATTTTTGTATGATTTATAAAAGAAAACATTTTACAAGGTTCATGACTACTTTTGTTAAACATATTTTTTAAACATTATAAGTCATGAATCCTAAATTAATAAAACCTAGGTATCTCACAGGCATTTTTATGCTGACGTACTTATTTTCACACGTGTTTTCAGGAGTTGATGCATAGGATTGATCAAGATACATTTAGGCGGACTTGGGCCTTAGTGACAATAAAAGATGCAAGACTAGTTAATTATGTTATGATTCCTTGTTTTTAAGACATCGTAACTTCTTTTATTCAATAAAACAAAATTTCAATTTCTATGTGTTATGAAACAATGATTCTGTTACAACACTCCCCGACGATTCCGCCGCAATTTGTTGTTTTACGCAGTCGGGGTGTGACAATTTATGCACTACATACTGCTAAACCCTGTTTCTACCCAACAACTACATATTGACTAATACATAAAACACTACAAATTGAAACCTTATTTGAACACTAACAAAGACACAAAATAAAAGAAAATCTTGTTCAACTTTGCACATACGTGTTTCCTATGACATAAAACATGACGAAGTTAACCCCTTATTCCACCACTATAAAAACACAATTCAATTAAACATATATAATCAAACACCACGGGATTAAAAAAAACACTATAAAAACGCAATTCAATTAAACATATATAATGAAACAACACATAATTTAAAAGAAAGGCAATCAGTCGTCCATTTTTATGATAACGTACCATATTAATGTTGGGATAAATACACGACAATAGAACTTAAAACACTCAATTATCGTATAAAAACTGGCGATTATAACTAATCATCATTGAGCATTAAAAATATTATTAGATAAAACACCACGTACTAACCTGCATGACCTGATTCTATTGAATTGATTACGAAATATGCAGAAAAACGATGATTCGAAAAAAATACGAACTCATGATTCAAAAAAATACGAACTGTAATTTTCTTCGATCTCTATGAATCAGTCGATAATGATTTATAAAATCCCTGAGTTCGTTTATAAAACTGAATTCGTAAATCCTTGTAAAAAATAAAATTATATAACTAACCTAAATAACTCACTCGAGGTTACAAAGATTATTTAATCAATAATTGAACTTTGAAGTAAATTACATTATTGCCCTTTTTAATTAATTAAATTGAAGGGCACATTTTATTTCATACACTTTTCACACTATTAACCTTTTTTACATGATTCTTAATTTGTGTGTGTATATTATTAGATATTATTAAATATAAAACTGCTTTAACTTTGATTGAATCAAAATAAATTAAAAGTAAGCTAAACTTATTTTCACATTCTAAGGTATAAAATTCAGGAAGCCAGCTCCTTTCTTTTCTAAGGACATTTAGACGTAAAAAACTCAAGGTGTTTCAAACCATAGTTACTCTTATTTTCTTACCAGTCTAAGACTCGAATAAAAGAAGAACACAGTAGATTTTAAGTTTAATGTTCTTTTTTGGCTCTCAGTCAAAAAATCTTCGAAATATAAAAAGAAGATGTCAAGCCATCTCAAACCGTGAAACCAAACTGAAACCAAACCGTTACTAATGGTTCGGTTTAAGAGTTCCACATTTTTGTTTTGGTTTTTAAAGTTGAAAACTGTTACAAACGATTTGGTTCACTGTTTGAGCTTAAAACCGCGAAAACTGAACCGTGAACACCCATACAAATGGGGGACTTGCAGGCTTTTGCACATTTGACTATCTAGAAATCAAGATAATAGGCTTAAAGTTTACCTTTGAGCAACCTCTTAAACTCTCTTTTACTATTTAAAAATTAGCAATCGTATGCACTAGAAGAATTATAGTCAATACAGTTCTAGTCAATAATTCGACCGTGCATCGTTTATCAAGCTTCATGAAGGAAGCCTAAAAGTTCTAATAAACTTTATCAAGCTTCATGAAGGAAGCCTAAAAATTCTAATAAACTACCACAAGGTCTACAACTATAATATGAATGATCCCTCTATGGCATCAATCGTTGGTCGCTAGCGAGTTTTTGTATTCCTCTCTCACATCTATTTAATGACTTTATTCCAACTTTTTGACTTAGCTCTTAACTTTTTTTAACAGACAACGAATACTATACAAGCCCAGCTACCAGGGTAAATCTATGGAAGAAATGTCACCTACGCCCTGCGAACACAGACAATGCTGATGACATGACCAGGGTTCCTCTCTCAGTTGCGGCTAAACTCTTGTATTAAAATCAATATAAAATTCCAAAGTTTCTAGAAGTCAAAATCTGAAGGAGAGAAAGAGAAGATAAAGTTATTATTAGTTTCATTTTCTAACTTGATAATCATTGTATAAAAGGCAATCATTTCTTTAATAGATATTAATGTCGATTCCTTTTACATTGTATAACAAGAAAGATATGATATTTACTATATTAGAGAGGACTTTTACATTGTATAACAAGAAAGATATGATATCTACTATATTAGAGAGGAGCTTGTGATCAATAATTATTTTAGAGAGACATAAAGAGGTGATCACCATCTTACTAGTGAAACTATTTGTACATCTTGATCTATGCCGTTAACAGATAAGTCTAGTGAATAACAACTATTAATTGAACGTCAATGAATAAAAGTTAGGTGGATTCATTATCATCCCCCCAACTACTCCATATGTTTTGTTTATGTGATGATACTTATCTTATGATTGCCTGTAGTTTTTAGGTCGGCTCGGTTTGAGTTGGCTTGTTGTGAATAAAGTTTACTTAAAAAAAAAAAACTTATCTTATGATTATATCTTTTTCATCACATATTTATTACTTGATCAAAAGAATGCTTATATGTTCATATCATTCCTTTATTTATTCAACCGAACCTTTAGGATCATTATATGTTGAAATAATAGATTTTAGAGTAAACTGCAATTTTACCCCCTGAGGTTTAGGGTGATTGGCACCCTTACCCTCCCCTAACGAAATAATTGCAATTTTACCCCCCAACGTTTGCTGTTATGTCGCAACCTTACCCCCCGGCGTCAGTCAACGGTAGTTTGACCCTTATAGGTAAGGGTATTTTGGTAATCTTACCCTATATTTATTATTAATATTATTATTATTATTATTATTATTATTATTATTATTATTATTTATCATCATCTTCTTCAAATACTGCTGGAGATCCACAAGGGTTGTTAAGTCATCTTCTTCTTCAAAATAAGCCCAACATATCTGAAGATCCACAAGAACCTCCGTCGGCGAACAGATCTGAACCTCATCATCTTCACAGTAAGAGATCTGAAGATCCACTAGAACCTCATCATCTGGACACTCCCCTGCCGTCACTGCTCTCTTTGTCGGTGGCGACTCACCGGGCCGGTGCCGCTACTACTGGATTTTCAGATTGCCATCACCATCACTGCCACGCCGCTAGGGTTTCGCACATCGTCGAAAACACAGGGAGGTCATCGGAGACGATCGGCTCCCTCAATAACTCTCTAACTTGCCATGGTGTGCCGCCACCAGACGGTGGTGGTCGGCGGTTAAATCGTGGGGGAGGGGGGCTGTGATGGTGGGGGTGAGGAGGTACAAGAAGAAGAGTGGTGGAGATGTAGTCGGCTAGAAGGATCGGTGCCGGTGGAGTTGCCGGAGAACTTATGCGGCTGATTATCTCCTTTTTTGTTCTCAATCTGCAAGCACACAGATCTTCAATCACATTTGCATGTTCATAATAGGAAACAAATTCAAGTGAACAACTGCTTATCAATGGCGAATTAGACCTGTTGAAGCTGTTCAATTCATCCGTTTCACTCCATTTTATGCTCAACGAACCTGTAATTTGCTCAAACCCTAGCTTATATAGTAGTTATTTGAGTTTATGTTAATATGTTCGAGTAATTGATGTTTCCGATCAGATCCGTGTTGTTTTTGTGACGAATTTGATGTAAGTTATGTATATTGTGTGATTACTGTTGATTGATGTGAGAATTTGATGTAATGATTGGATTTAAGTTGAAATTAGGCCTTCGTTGACGGTTACAAGTTGATCCGGAGAACGGCTCCGGTCGCCGGAGGTGAAGAGGAGCAGTGGCGGAACTAGCCCATTAAATCAGGGGTATCCCAAAAATTTTTTTTACCGTGCAAATATACAATATTAAAAAACGACAATAAATAAAGAGTAAATTACAAAAATCATCCTTTATGAGAATTGAGAAAGATGATTGACGTTTGGTATCCTTGTCGTGCACTAAAACTTCAGGACTTATTTTATTATTTTGGGCTAAAATATTGGTCAATTGGGCTTATTATTTAGAATCTTCAATTAATTTGTGCTAACATATTGGACAATTGGACTTATTATTTTCAATTCATTTGGGCTTATAGACTTTTTTAGGGGTGTCCTCGTAGCTCTTCAGAGGTATCATTGGTATAAAAACCGATTTTTTTTTACATTGCCGATAAAAAGTTGAGCCGTAGCCCGTGCTACGGCTCGGTATACATTAAGTCCGCCACTGAAGAGGAGACAGAGAACTTGTGCGGCTGATTATTTAGAGTTTAGGTTGATTATTTAGACAGAAAATGATTCATCAAAAAAGATGAAACAGAACCAGGGGACACTAGACTGGTTTGTTAAGAAAACAAACAGAGAAGATGCTTCATCCTCATCACCAATTGTTTCTTCAAGTCACTCTAAGAATGATCCTAACAAAGAAACTGAGATGGGTGGTGGAATCGAATATGGGTGGTGGCGGGAAAGGTTTTGGAAGTTGCAGGGGGTAATATTGCTTCGTAACACAAAGTATAGGGGGTAATAAGAAATGACATTTTAGTAATTTACCCCAAGTCAACAGACCAGTCAACAAATTTGATGCCAGGGGGTAAACTTGCGACATAACAGCGAACATTGGGGTGTAAAATAAAAGGGTAAAATAGTCATTTCACCCCCAAGTCAACAGATCAGTCAACAAATTTGATGCCACGGGGTAAAGTTGCGACATAACAGCGAACGTTGGGGGGTAAAATTGCAATTATTTCGTTGGGGGGGGGGGGGGGGGTAAGGGTGCCAATCACCCTAAACCTCAGGGGGTAAAATTGCAGTTTACTCTAGATTTTAATAATCTCAACTGTTAGCCGTTGACCAGCAATGATCCTAACTTCAAAAACAACCAATGGTCGTCCTACATTTTCACATATTGTAAATCAATGAATCTTTACTAACATAACCTTAATTTCTTTTTGTCTCCTTTTCCTTATCTGTTAGTTAAGGTCCATTGGTTTACAATATGTGAAAATGTGGACCACAACTGATTATTTTTAAAGTTGGGATCATTGTCGACCAAGGGCTAATACTTAGAATTATTAAAATCCATTATTTCTTATATGTTTTACTTTTATGTTCTTGATAAAGTGGTATCGCATATGTTCCCCTGAGAATATATGATTTCCTAATATACCATATGGTGCACCCTTATTCAAAAATACTTTGACATAATAATCTAAATGTAATTATCTCAAAATAATGTCTCAAAGCCTAAGTTTTAAATGACTAAATGTTTAACAAGCTACAAGCTTAAACTCTTCATATAATTTACCAATTCACCAACCATGACTCTTAAGTCACCATTTGTTTCCATCCTGAGTTCAACAATAAACAAAGCAACAAGTTAGATAAAAACATGTAAAAAACAAGAATTTATGTCTTCCAATAATAAAGTGCTAATCTTACCGAAGGCATTCAAGTCGAAGGCATCCAAAGTGTAAAATGAAATGGAGTTATGTCTTGTTCTCGTTCTTCAAGTAAGCTAGATATGTTGTCATCTTTCTAAAATCTTGACTAATTGATGCACACAAGATCTTGTTAAATGTTGGATTAGCTTCCTTTAATTTTATAGTTTAAATTTTATGCTAAAAAGGTAAAAATAAATTAAAATAATATTAGAAACCTTAAAGATGTATAAGCATAAACGGATATACATAAACAAAAGTAAAATGAATGAAAATAAACACACTATCGAACACTTATAAATACAATTAAACGAACAAGGACTCTGTTTGTGTTCGTTCGTTTAATTAATTGAACGTACTTCCTTGTTCATGTTTGTGTAGTTATTAACGAACGCATGCAACAAACTTTCTGCCTTATGATTTACAAATGGCCCGTTAAACTTTTGATTCATTTACAACCTATTCTAATAATTTGGTATTTCAACCTTACTTAAGTACCAGTAATAAGACATGCGCGCGTTGCGGGGCGGGTACTTCGCAAATGTTGAACGGATTAGTCCGAGCGTTATGTGATGTGTTAACCATATGAAAACGCACGTTCAGACGTATCCGATTGAACTCAATGTATCCTATAGTTGCATTGCGATTGGATCAAAACGTAACGTAAATCGAATTTATATCGTACAATCATAACGTATTATACGTGACACGACTAACTCAAATTTTATATCATCAAGCCAAAAACTCTCGAGGGGGTCAAAGTGGCATTTACAAAGTTCATAAAAAGTTAAGTGGTTAAAAAGTGCATTTTCTAAACTTAAGGGCTAAGAAAGGGTAAAGATAAAATTTGATAAAGTTTTGGGGTAAAAAGAAAACTATAACAAAGTTGGGGCTGAAAAGGAAACTACCACAAAGTTGGGGTGTCAAAAGCAAACTATTTGTACTAGAGTAATAGTTTACGGACTAAATTTGCCATTTTATGAAACTTTGAAGGTACCAAAGTTAAGGAACTAAAATTACAACATCATGATAGTATAGGAGAGGAGGAGACAAAACCGGTGGGGTTTCCACTCATTTTCTCTATATCGCCTAAACATTAAAATTCGGTCGGCGATGAACCTATAAGTTCAAACCATATCCACTACAAATTTTCTAATCAAAATTTTAATTTATTTTTACCCCTTGTGGTTATTGCTCTTCCAATGAAGCACGGCAACACCAAGACTCCAAACGAGTAAATGCGGTTTCTAGATGCTTCTAAGCTATGTTTAGACAATTTCATTCGACTAAACCCCAAACTTCTAATGTCAACATGACACATTTCATATTTGGATTTCAAACACTAAACTAATTGTTAAATGAAATTCGTTGTAGATTGACATTTTGATGAGTTTTCGTAGTAAATGGTGAGAGATGGCAAACTCGTTTTTATTTGTGTTTTAATCTAGCTTTACACATAATATTGACACGATGACACTAGCATAATTAGAAGTTGAAGTTTAAAAATTTATTTCATTAATTTTTTACTCACAAATAACTTTTATATATGTATATATATAGTGTGCGATTTAATGGGGAACACTAAAAAGGTGGGGAACTGGAAAACACTCTTAAAAATTTATCTTTAACATGTTAAAAATCAATTTTAAAAAAAAAAAAAATTTCGACGTTTTTCCTTATAAATACTTGTAAAGGCATTTTTATTAAAAAAATTAAAAACTAAAAATATAAAGAGTAAATTACAAGTTTTGTCCTTTATGTTTGTACCAAATTGCAGGCGGTGTCCTTTGTCTTTAAATTTGATGAGTTTTGTCCTTAACGTTTCAAAATCCTGCATGTTATGTCCTTTAGCCCTAACTCAGTCAGATTTTTTTGTTAAATATGGTCATGTGACTTGCACATATGGCATGTGGACTATTGTGTAAATTTTTATTGTCTAGGGACTATTATGTAATATAATGAAAAAAATATATAATAAAAAACTAAAACTTGTAAATTCTTTGTCTCTCTCTCCAGCCTACACTTTCTTTCTCTAACCTTCAGAGCACACCACCACGCTGCCACCGGTCACCCTTCCTCCTGTCGCTGCCACCGGACAACCACACCTACCTCCGCACCTAGGGTTTCTTCAGCCGCTGCCGGACAAACGCACCTACTTCCTCCCGTCGTCGCCACCGGACAAACGCACCTGCCTCCGCACCTAGGGTTTCGTCAACCACCGCCGGACAAACGCACCTACCGCCACCGTTTGGGGATAATACTTTTGAATTTGTGTTTTCAGGTGACGGTGGATTGGACATATCGGAAAAGCAGGGGAGTTTGATGTAGGGTTATGGGGTTGTGGGAATAAGTTAATTAGTAGTAAAAAATCAGTGTTTTATTAAGAATCTTGAAACAGAGAGTTGTGCTCTTGACTTAATCTTGATCTTCCTGTGTAAAGTGATGAGTGTTTGTGTTTGTTGATTGAGAAAGAATGTGAAAAGTTTGTGGGGTCTGATTATTTGAAGAAGTTGAGAAGTGGGAAGTTGGGTATGGTTGTTAGACAACAAACAGTTGATTGGATTTTAAAGGTATGTTCATCTACAATTTCACATTTTTTTGCTTGTAAGTTGAATTCCCTGTAAGTATTTATTTCACATTTTTTTGCTTGTTTTTTGAGAAAAAAATTTTATGATATCAATTGTTCATTGACTAAATTTTCAATTTTAATTTGCTATTTAATAAACAGAAAGACAAAGATTGGATGATGCAATTGCTAGCTGTAACCTGTTTATCACTTGTATCCAAAATGGAGAGACTAAAGTTCCTCACATTCTTGATTTAAAGGTTTAGCTTCTTGATTTCATAAAAAAATGTTGACTTTTTAGCACAGTAAAACTAACTTGGTTTTGATGTTGAGAATATGGATGTTTTGCAGGTTTGTGAATAAAAATATGTATTTGAAGCAAAAACCATTCAAAAGATGGAGCTTCTTGTGTTGACAACGTTGAAATGGAGGATGAAGACAATGACATCGTTTTCTTTAATTGATGCTTTTTCAGCCACCTATATCTGTTGTTAGAGAAAGAAGAGATAGAGAGGGTTTCAGATTAGAGAGAGAAGAGATGTGTGTTTATATATTGTTTTATTTTTAAGTTTTATACAAAATGGCCCTTAATAATTTTTTTTACAAAATAGCCCATGGAAAGGTGAAATGAAAAATATGTCTTCATGTGCAAGTCACATGACCATATTTAACAAAAAAATCTGACTGAGTTAGGGCTAAAGGACATAACATGTATGATTTTGAAACGTTAAGGACAAAACTCGTCAAATTTAAAGACAAAGGACACCGCCTGCAATTTGGTACAAACATAAAGGACAAAACTTGTAATTTAATCAAATATATAAAAAAAAAACAGTTAAAAAAGGCTTATTTTTTTTTTTTTACAAAAATGATTTTTTATTGGAATAGTTTCTACCCATTTCTTTAAGGAAAAGCGCTGTAAAAAAAAAAAAAAACTGATTTTTAACATGTTGAGTTAATTTTATAAGATATATTGTTTAACTGTTTTTAAACATTTTTTTTATATTTTTTAGTTTTTGATTTTTTATTAAAAATGTTTCAAGATGTATTTACAAGGAAAAGCGCCAACAAAATTTAGAAAAAAATTGATTTTTAACATAAGTTGAATTTTTAAGAGTGTTTCCCGGTTCCTCACTTTTTTTAGTGTTCTCCAATGAACCCTCCCTTATATATATATAGAGAGAGAGAGAGAGAGAAAGTGTATTGTACAAAATGACTTAACATACGAAGCGTACGCTATAGCAATTTTGCATGTTGTAACCCTAGAAAGGAAATCTTGCATGTTGAAAAAAAAAACCAAAGATCGCATGTTAAAAAAATTTGCATGTTAAAAAATCTCGCATGTTGCTTTGCATGTTAAAAAAAATCACATGTTAATACTACATCTCGTACGCAACGTATGTTAAGGCAATTTGTACAATAACTGGCCTATATATATATATATATATATATATATATATAGGAATGTTCATTTGAGAAGAAAATTTAATTTAGAAGAAAAAGAACAAAGGGTAATTTTGTAAAACATTAAATAGTTTTTTCACTTATCTCATTTATTATGATTTTTTACTAATTAATTAGTGATAAAGACTATTATCCTTCACACTAACTTTTTTTGCCTACACACATCAAAAGTTATCCTACATATTCCGAAAATCATCCTACAACTCGTAAATTATCCTACACAACTCGTAATTTATCCTACACTATAAATTGTTTTATTTTATTTTTTGAAAAAAAAAATATATTTTGAAGATAAGTTACAAATTATTTAATGTAGTTAGCTATTAAAGAGGAAGACTACAAATTAATGACCTTTGTAGATTTACCAATGTATACCCTTATAGTAACATTAAATACTTATATTAAATGAAGTAAAATAAAGCATTTTTATTGGTTGAAATTTCTTCTTTTTTCTTCTTACAAAAAATTTCTTCTCATTTGAACTATCCACTATATATATATATATATATATAGAGAGAGAGAGAGAGAGAGAGAGAAAGTATAATATACAAAAGCCATAATCATACTTCACGTACGCTACTATCCTGACCGTCAGATTTTTTGTGATTATCACACATGGATCAGATTATCACGCATGGATATAAGTCATGTATTAAGAATGACTCATTTATCATATTATCACGCATGGATGTATATTATCACGCATGGATGTTAACCACTGAAATAATAACGCATGTGTTAAATAATCACACATCTAATTAATCACGCTTTTAATCCCTGATTTGACGGTCAGGATTGTCCCGTACATTAAGTACGATTACTCATAATGTATGTTAACCGCTCTCTCTCTCTCTCTATATATATATATATGCATATATGTATATAGGATTAGGTTCAAGAGTGAACACTAGTGTAGTTTGCGAATTGAGCGAACTAATCCTGGCCATACATGTGTGTAGATCAATGGCCAGGATTTGATGATGAAATACATTAGTGTATTTTACGATTTGATGATGAAATCCTAACCATCCACGCGTGTAAATCAATGGCCAAGATTTGTTCACTCAGTTCGCAAATACACTAATGTTCACTCTAGAACCCCACCCTATATATATATATATATGCAAACTCGTTTTTGTTATGTTTTAATCTAGCTTTACGCATAATATTGACGCCGCGACACTAACATAATTAGAAATTGAAGTTTAAAAATTTATTTCATTAATCTTTTATTCACAAATAAGTTTTATATATATATAGTGAAAGTGTAATGTACAATATGTCTTATCGTACGATGTGTACGTGATTAGTGTATTCGATTATGTACATTTGGTTGTCCGAGTTTGTGAGTCCGAGGTTATGACCATGCGATTTTATTAATCCGAGTTTATGACATGTTCCGGGTTTGTGAAGCTATGCGATTTTGACTATATTACATGCGAACAAACATTTTGTAAGTCCGAGTTTATGAAGCCATGGAGAAATTTATGGTCCAGAATGCTTTTTAAGTTTTCGAATAGGATGTTCTTCTTTTAGGACCGTATCATATATATATATATATATAGGTTAGGGATCCGAAAATAAGTCCACCATATTTGAGAAACTTGAGAAGCAATCTAGACCATACATTTTCCCTAAGCAAAAAATGCAAAAAAAAAAAAAAAAAAGTTAAAAAATGCAATTTTTTTTTGGAAAAATCGGAGCTTTTTCTTTAAGGGCTTTTTTTTTTTTTTTTTTTGAGATTTATACACATGTGTATATTGTTAATCTTTTAACTACACATATGTGTATATTGTCAATTAGACCTATATGTGTATACATGTTTAAAATTGAAAAATAAGTGTTATAAACCCTAAACCCTAAAGCTAAACCCTAATGCTAAAGCTAAACCCTAAAGCTAAACCCTAATTCTAAACCCTAAAGCTAAACCCTAATGCTAAACCCTAAAGCTAAACCCTAAAGCTAAAGGTAAACCCTAATACAAACCCTAAAGCTAAAGCTAAACCCTACTGCTAAACCCAAAAGCTAAACCCTAATGCTAAACCGTAAATACTATTGCTAAACCCTAATGCTAAACCCTAAAGCTAAACCCTAAATACTAATGCTAAACCCTAAAGCTAAACCCTAAATACTAATGCTAAACCCGAAACCCTAATGCTAAACCCTAAATACTAATGCTAAACCGTAAATACTAACTCTAAACCCTAAATACTAACGCTAAACCCTAAGTAACACTTATTTTTCAATTTTAAACATGTATATACATATATGTATATTTGACAATATACACATATGTATTGTTAAAAGATTAACAATATACACATGTATATAAATCCAAAAAAAAAAAAAAAAACAAAACCTTAAAGAAAAAGCTCTGATTTTTCAAAAAAAAAAAATGTATTTTTTTTTATATTTTTTTGCTTAGGGAAAACGTGACAACTAGTAATTTCAATAGTCCTTATACTGATTATTGTCCGCACCTTGATATTGATATGTTTGATTTTACTTTTACGAGTTTAATTGTGTAAAATGTAAATGGTTTAAGTTTATATGCGTTATATTAATTGTATCGCACAAATTCTTGGATCGCACACCCAATCCACAACCGCACTCTCTGTGCTTTGCTACTCGGCCCATACACACATATACCTTACTAAACCCAACTGGTCGAAGCCCAAAGCCCAATTCCCATGCAATACGTATCAAGGAGGGTTATGAGTGGTGTTTTTGGTGATTTTAGAAAACATACACAAACCCTTATCCTCTCTCAACTGGTGCGACGACAGCAAGCATCTCCTCCCCTCCTGGTCGCGACTCTCTTCTCTCGGTGCTTTCTTCCTACTCGCATCTCTCTCACGGTTAGTATGAGATCATTGTTTAATCCGAGCAGTTGGTGTTGTCTTGATGTCTAGTTTTATTGTTTCTTTGAATGAGAATATGGTTGCGATTTATGATTCCTGTTGCTTTGTATGTATTCCGTGTTCGTAAAAGTTTCGGCAAATATTCCTTATGCAGTAAACTAGGATTGTATGATGTCAGTATGCTAATACCTTCGTTGATATAAATCTGGTTATGATGTTCATGATGTCGAATTAGGGATGAAAATCGAATGATGATGATTATGATTTTGATCAGATTGGATAGTGATAGTCTAGTGATACTTGATAAACTGATTACTCGATTTTAGAGATTCATCGTGCTATTTGATCTGAATTGAGCATTGTTTGATAATGAATGATTGATGAGATAATTATGTTGTTTGATCTGAATGAAAAGTGAAACTGTCAATGATTGGTGTTTGTGAAAAATTGGGAAGTAATGAATAGAAACTTGTAACTGATTTGTCCATAATTTATGGTATTAACCAACACCACTCGCACACACACACACACACCTAACCGCACACTTAACTGTGCGAGTCGCACACTAGAATGCCATACATTCATGAACTGCATGTGGGATATGTTGTTGATGCATGATCGCACACTGATGGTAGTCGCACACTCCTAATTCTAGTCGCACAGTGCATTGAGGTTGTACAGTTCCTTAGAATTGCATATCATTGGGCCAAACATGTTTTTGGGCCATACACTAGCTATTGGGCCCAAGCAGGAAGCAAACTACATGAGCCGGTCGCACACTTAGGGGCGGACCGCACACTCATGTCGGGCCTTGATTGGGTGGACCGTACATGCCCATGATGGTTGTTTGGGGCTGTTACGTGTTAACTGAAACTTGGACTTGTAGAGTAACCTTGTACGTGGCACAATAATCTGCTGTGTGGATATACTTTGCTAACAGGAATGATGTGTGACATGGCTAACTGTTACAATATGCATAATGATGTATATATTTCATGAACGCAACTTGTGTAATATGTGACAAAAATACGTGGTTTAATGTGTATACAAAACTGATTGTTATTGATAACCATGTTAGGACGTTGTTGATCAACTGTTGAACAAGTAACTTAATTTACCGAGTAATCCAAGGTGAGTTCACTACTTCTTGAGCATGCGTCCCGGTGGGTGGGACAATCAAACGGGTATTCCTGAGAGGAATACGACTTTTCTGGGTTAAACTGGGATGTTGGTTAATACACTCACTCCTATCACCCTAAGTCCCATCTTATACCGAATTAGTTACCTGAGAGGTAACGGGGTATTAGTTGATAGCGCTATTAGGCTTGGCAACCTCACACCGTACCCGAGAGGACGGGTGTGAACTAATGACCTTAGAATCATGACCAATGTTTGATAGGGCATTGGGGACGAGCAAACAAACTGACGACATCTTGTGGTACTCGAGTTATTGTCAACATTGTTTTCAAACTGAACTAAACACTTGGCAACTAGACGTTTTTCAAAACTGTGAACTCGCCAGCTTTGTGCTGATACATTTGTTGCATGCTCACAGGTCGATAGAATCTTGGATATGGAACTTGCTGTCTGGAATTGCTGGAGTGGTCATGGGTCGAGAAACTTGGAAACATGTGACAAGACTATTGGTTTTCATACAATTAACTTTTGAACATTGAACAATGATTTACGTTATGCTTCCGCTGAACATGTTGAGCTTTAAGTTATGTTTTAGAATACTATAACGTAATAAATGGGAACTTTTGTATAATATTTTGTGATTAGTTCAATGTGATTGGTGGATGGATCCTGGTACGTCACACGCCTTGTGGGGTTTCCACATGTGGTATTTTGGGGGTGTGACAGCTTGGTATCAGAGCCACTGGTTATAGTGAACTAGGTTTTAAAACGCTTTTATAAAACCAGACTATAACCGAATAGTTCTGAAATCGACCATGACACTCAGCTCCAGATTGAAAGGTTCATCTCTTGTTTATTTATTGCACAACATAAATAGTATACATCTCCGTATGACATTGCATATGATTGCACACTTAGCACTACAGTATGAATTCACGTGTTATTTGCCTACGTTATGTGATTGATAGTGTGACATTTTCTCTAGACTTTCGTGATCCATGTTTTGTGATGTCTTTTGTCTTGTTACTCGAAACTAAGGAACCTTTTAGCGCGAGTTTAGAGGAGCTGAGATAAACATGCAAATCGCATTATCATTATGGGTGCACACACAATAATAATGTGGGTGCATGTGAGTCCCAGTGAGGCATAACGAGTGTGAAAGGGGTTCCGTTCCATTATCTGACGTAATGGTAGGACTCAGTAATCTGTAGAAGTCATAGCGATGTTTGACTCCTACTCAATCCCGACCCTTAACCTTTCCCACTCTTCTTATATAGAATCATGAGCGGATGTGGTGGACGCAATGGTGGACGTGGTGGTGGCCGCGGCGGTGGACGTGGCAACATTGTTATGTCCCAGGCTGAGCTAACCGATCTGATCAACACTCGCGTGGCTGAAGCCGTAGCAGCACAGCAAGTTGGTACGATATGTACCAAACGCTTTTTATCCCTGTATCGTGTACTCGACTCTTACTCGTGTGTCATATTTTCTTTCATCTTTAGGTCAACCTACGAATCAAAACCAGAACAATCTGCCTGCTTGTATGTTCAAGATGTTCATGGATTGTAAACCACATACGTTCAGTGGGACCGAGGGAGCAGTGGGACTACTCCGTTGGTTTAAGAAAGCCGAGTCAATTTTTGCTATGTGTAACTGCCCTGCTGGGGACATGGTGAAGTATGATTCGGGCACTCTTGAGGATGGTGCCTTGACTTGGTGGAATGCCCAAGTCTAAATGCTGGGCATTGAAATGGAAAATGCAACTACTTGGGATGACTTTAAGGAACTGATGAGGGAGGAGTATTGCCCACGTGATGAAATCCAAAAGCTGGAAAATGAGTACTACAACCTGAAGATGGCAGGATCTGTGATCGAGGCGTACACGAAACGATCTCTTGAACTTGCGAATATGTGTCCCAACTTATCACGACCACCACATCGGAGGATTGAGCTATACATCAACGGTCTAGAACCGCAAGTCAAGGGGTTGGTCACTGCAGCGAATCTTGACAACTTGCCTCGAATCATCCGCTTAGATCACAAGATCACTGACCAGGAGGTGGAGCGTGGCTCGCTACCACCACGTGTTTCTACTACTGCCACTACTGCTATAGCTAATACTCCTACTATGGATAACAAATGTAAGTGGAACGATACGAACAAGGTGTCCAACTCGAACCAGTCACAGAAGAAGCCAGACAATAGCAACAATCGCAGTTTTATCCAGTCATCCTCTGTTAATAAAAACTAGAGCAACAACTCGAACCAGGGCTCCTACTCGGGGAAACAGCCAAAGTGTAGCAAATGCAACCATCATCACTGTGGACCGTGTACCCGAATCTGTCACAGGTGCAATAAAGTGGGTCATATGGCAAAGGATTGCAGGGGCCCCGTTCCAAAAGCAGCAGCAACAACAACCGTCACAGCAACAGCAGCCGCAACAGCAAGAAAGGCAGCAATCTCAACAAAACCAGGGTAACCGAAAGGGGTGTTTCCAGTGTGGAGACGAGGGTCATTTCAGGAGAGATTGCCCTCAACTGAATCAGAATGCTAGGAATAATAACAACGGAAACAATGGAGGGAATGGTGCACGTGGGAGAATGTTCACTATCGGCGCTGGTGAAGCCAGGAACGATGGCAATGTCGTGACCGGTACGTTTTCTGTGAACAACCTTTTTGCTTCTGTTTTATTCGACTCTTGTGACGATTGGAGTTATGTGTCTTTGGGATTCAGTCGTCAGTTAGGGTTGACTCCAACACCTCTTGTAAACAAACATGTTGTAGAATTGGCTGACGGCAAGTCAATTGAAGCCTCACACGTTCATCTTGGGTGTAAACTCAACCTTATGGGTTAAGTGTTCGACATTGACCTGTTACCCATTACTCTTGGAAGCTTTGATGTATTCGTTGGTATGGATTGGCTGTCTAAGCGCCAAGCAGAAATTCTTTGTAAAGAGAAAATCGTACGTATTCCTCTTCCCAGTGGAGAATCTTTGACGGTCCAAGGTCATCGAAGTGGTACAATGGCTGGCATCATCTCATCTATGAAAGCCCAGAAGTGTCTACAAAGGGTTATCCAGCTATTTTAGCACTCGTTACTGATACTAAGCCTAAGGAAAAGAGGACCGAGAACCTACCGATTGTTCGTGATTTTCCAGATGTATTTCCCGTAGAACTTCCTGGTTTACCTCCCCATCGTCAGGTGGAATTTCAGATCGACCTTACGCCAGGAGCAGCCTCGATTGCTCGTGCTCCTTATCGTCTTGCACCAGGCGAGCTGCAAGAACTATCTAATCAACTTCATAAACTGTTGGATAGAGGTTTTATCCGACCTAGTTCTTCGCCTTGGGGAGCCCCGGTTCTATTTTTGAAAAAGAAAGACGGGTCCTTTCGTATGTGTATCGACTACTGCGAAATCAACAAGGTGACAGTCAAGAACCGTTATCCTCTGCCACGCATCGACGATCTGTTTGACCAGTTGCAAGGGTCAAGCTTCTATTCGAAAATTGACTTAAGATCGGGCTATCATCAGATGAGAGTCCGAGAGAAGGATGTTCCTAAAACAGCTTTTTGAACGCGGTATGGCCACTACGAGTTTCTGGTTATGCCATTCGGGTTAACTAACGCACCAGCAGTTTTCATGGACCTCATGAACCGTGTTTGCAAACCGTACCTCGATGATTTCATCATTGTGTTCATTGACGACGTTCTGATCTACTCTAAGAGCAAGGAGGACCACGAGCGGCACTTGCGCCTTATCTTGGAGCTCCTGTGGAAGGAGCAACTCTACGCGAAGTTTTCTAAGTGCGACTTCTGGTTTCAAGAAGTACACTTCCTTGGCCACATTGTTAACGAATTTGGAATACACATGGATCCCGCTGAGATCGATGCTATCAGAAATTGGGTGGCACCGAAGAATCCTTCGGTGGTGCAACAATTTCTTGGTCTCGCTGGATACTACCGCAGATTTATTAAAGATTTCTCGAGGATTGCTCAACCCCTTACCACGTTGACACAAAAAGAGGTTGTATACTCCTGGGAAACGAAACAGGATGACACTTTTCAACTTTTGAAACAAAAACTCTGCAGTGCACCAATCTTGTCCTTACCTGAGGGTACCGAAGATTTCGTGGTGTACTGTGATGCTTCTATTCAGGGTCTCGATTGTGTGCTGATGCAACGCGAGAAAGTGATAGCTTACACTTCTCGACAGCTGAAGATTCATGAGAAGAACTACACGACTCATGACTTGGAGTTGGGGGCCGTGGTTTTTGCGCTAAAAATCTGGAGGCATTACTTGTACGGTACTAAATGCACTATCTATACCGACCACAAGAGCCTTCCGCATATCTTTGACCAGAAAGAGTTGAACATGCGACAGCGACACTGGGTGGAACTCTTAAATGATTATGATTGTGCAATCAAGTATCATCCAGGCAAGGCTAATGTTGTAGCTGATGTCCTTAGTCGCAAGGAAACAAAGCCTAAATGAGTTTGAGCTTTGCGCTCACCATCCACTCTAACCTACCTGACTGGATTCGTTCTGCCCAAACTAAAGCGTTGAAAGATGAGAACCTCAAAGCTGAATCCATGCGAGGTTTGGAGAAACAACTTGTGGAAAGATCTGACGGTATTCACTATTTCATAGGGCGAATATGGGTACCTTTGTACGGAAACCATAGAGAGCTTGTGATGGACGAAGCACACAAGTCTCGATACTCTATTCATCCGGATTCTGATAAGATATATCAGGATCTGAAAGTCTTATATTGGTGCCCGAAGATGAAAGCCCACATCGCGACGTATGTGAGTAAATGCTTGACTTGTGCGAAGGTCAAGGTGGAATACCAGAAGCCGTCTGGATTGCTTCAGCAAACAGAAATACCCATTTGGAAATGGGAACAAATTGCTAAGGACTTTGTCACCGGACTGCCAAGAACTCAAAACGGGAATGATATCATCTGGGTGATCATTGACCGTCTGACGAAATCTACGCACTTCCTTGCGATCAAGGAAACTGATAAGTTCTCACAACTGGCTGGTGTTTATCTGAAAGAGGTGGTTTGTAGACACGGGGTGCCTACCTCTATCATCTCTAATCATGATCTGCGTTTCATATCCGATTTGTGGCAGGCAATGCACAACTCGTTTGGCTCACGTCTTGACATGAGCACTGCTTATCACCCTCAAACGGATGGTCAAAGCGAACGAACCATCCAGACGCTTGAATACATGCTACGAGCATGTGTAATCGACTTTGGTAAAGGTTGGGAAAGGCACTTACCTTTGGTAGAGTTCTCTTACAACAACAGTTACCATTCCAGTATACAGGCAGCCCTGTTTGAGGCATTGCACGGACGGAAATGCCGATATCCTCTTTGTTGGGCTGAGGTGGGTGACAACCAGATCACAGGTCCGAAACTTGTACTTGAAACCTCTGAGAAGATTGTTCAAATCAGAAATCGTATGGCGGTAGCGCGTGACCGTCAGAAAAGCTACGCTGGTATGCGTAGGAAACCCTTGGAATTTGCTGTAGGCGATCGAGTCATGCTGAAAGTCTCACCCTGGAAGGGTGTGGTATGCTTTGGGAAGTGTGGCAAGCTTAATCCGATGAATTGGTAAAGTGGCGTACAAACTTGAATACCCGATGAATTGGGCAACGTTCACGATGTCTTTCATGTCTCAAATCTAAAGAAGTGTTTGTCCGACGAAACACTTGTAGTACCATTACAAGAACTGAAAATCGAGTACAAGTTTCAGTTTGTCAAGGAACCTATCGAAATCATGGACCAGAGTTCACGTGGGAACGGGAGGATCAGATGAAGCTTAAGTATCCTCAACTATTCAAAACTGCTGAATCTAATCCTGATGCAACTGGTGAATTTCAGGACGAAATTCCCTTTCAAGTTGGGGATGATGTGGCACCTAAGGAAAATCCACAGTCATCCTGATCTATCACTTCACTCCTCTGAGATTGCTTATCAAATTTCTGGACGAAATTTCTTTCAAGTTGGGGATGATGTGATAACTTGTAATTTCAATAGTCCTTATACTGATTATTGTCCGCACCTTGATATTGATATGTTTGATTTTACTTGAATGGTTACGAGTTTAGTTGTGTAAAATGGGAATGTTTTAAGTTTATATACGTTATGTTAATTGTATCGCACAAACTCTCGGATCGCACACCCAATCCATAACCGCACTCTCTGTGCTTTGCTACTCGGCCCATACACACACACACCTTACTAAACCCATCTGGCTGAAGCCCAAAGCCCAATTCCCATGCAATACGTATCCATGAGGGTTATGAGTGGTGATTTTGGTGATTTTATAAAACACGCACAAACCCTTATCCTCTTTCAACTGGTGCGACAGCAGCAAGCATCTCCTCCCCTCCCGGTCGCGACTCTCTTCTATCGGTGCTCTCTTCCTGCTTGCATCCCTCTCACGGTTAGTACGAGATCATTGTTTAATCCGAGTAGTTGGTGTTGTCTTGATGTCTTGTTTTATTGTTTCTTTGAATGAGAATATGGTTGCGATTTATGATTCCTGTTGCTTTGTATGTATTCTGTGTTCATAAAAGTTTCGGCAAACATTCCTTATGCTAGTAAACTAGGATTATATGATGTCAGTATGCTAATACCTTCGTTGATATAAATTTGGTTATGATGTTCATGTTGTCGAATTAGGGATGAAAATCGAATGATGATGATTATGATTTTGAGCAGATTGGATAGTGATAGTCTAATGATACTTGATAAACTGATTACTCGATTTTAGAGATTCATCGTGCTATTTGATCCGAATTGAGCATTGTTTGATAATGAATGATTAATGAGATAATTATGTTGTTTGATCTGAATGAAAAGTGAAACTATCAATGATTGGTGTTTGCGAAAAATTAGGAAGTAATGATAGAAACTTGTAACTGATTTGTCCATAATTTATGGTATTAACCAACACCACTCGCACACACACACCTAACCGCACACTCAACTGTGCGAGTCGCACAGTGGGTGGTCGCACACTAGAATGCTGTACATTCATGAACTGCATGTGGGATATGTTGTTGATGCATGATCGCACACTGACGGTAGTCGCACACTCCTAATTCTGGTCACACACTTTAACTTGGTCGCACAGTGCATTGAGGTCGCACAGTTCCTTAGAATTGCATATTATTGGGCCAAACATGTTTCCGGGCCGTACACTAGCTATTGGGCCCAAGCAGGAAGCAAACTACATGAGCCGGTCGCACACTTAGGGACGGACCGCACACTCATGTCGGGCTTTGATTGGGTGGACCGTACACGCCCATGATGGTTGTTCGGGGCTCTTACGTGTTAACTGAAACTTGGACTTGTAGAGTAACCTTGTACATGGCACAATAATCTGCTGTGTGGATATACTTTGCTAACATGAATGATGTGTGACATGGCTAACTGTTACAACATGCATAATGATGTGTATATTTCATGAACGCAACTTGTGTAATATGTGACAAAAATACGTGGTTTAATGTGTATACAAAACTGATTGTTATTGATAACCATGTTAGGACGTGTTTGATCAACTGTTGAACAAGTAACTTAATTTACCGAGCAATCCAAGGTGAGGTCACTACTTCTTGAGCATGCGTCCCGGTGGGTGGGACAATCAAACGGGTATTCCTGAGAGGAATACGACTTTTCTGGGTTAAACTGGGATGTTGGATAATACACTCACTCCTATCACCTTAAGTCCCATCTTATACCGAATTAGTTACCTGAGAGGTAACGGGGTATTAGTTGATAGCGCTATTAGGCTTGGCAACCTCACACCGTACCTGAGAGGACGGGCGTGCACTAATGACCTTAGAGTCATGACCAATGTTTGATAGGGCATTGGGGACGGGCAAACAAACTGACGCTATCTTGCGGTACTCGAGTTATTATCAACATTGTTTTCAAACTGAACTAAACACTTGGCAACTAGACGTCTTTCAAAACTGTGAACTCGCCAGCTTTGTGCTGATACACTTGTTGCATGCTCGCAGGTTGATAGAATCTTGGATATGGAACTTACTGTCTGGAATCATTGGAGTGGTCATGGGTCGAGAAACTTGGAAACATGTGACAAGACTATTGGTTTTCATACAATTAACTTTTGAACATTGAACAATGATTTACGTATGCTTCCGCTAAACATGTTGAGCTTTAACTTATGTTTTGAGAATACTATAACGTAAAAAATGGAAACTTTTGTATAATATCTTGTGATTATTTCAATGTGATTGGTGGATGAATCCTGGTACGTCACACGCCTTGCGGGGTTTCCACATGTGGTATTTTGGGGGTGTGACAGAAAATGTGTGGTCCAGAATGCTTCTCAAGTTTCTCAATTAGCCTACTACTTCTCACATGATCCTTATCCTATATATATAAACGAGATCAGGAGAAAACGGTTGGAAGTGTGAAAATGGTGAGAACGAATCGTATACGAACGCGTGGCACGCAATATAATTAAGGCGGATGGGCTTTTTGTCTTTTATTTTTTTCCAATGCATCTCACACACCGTTCTCATTTGTGGCGTGGAGGATTTTTTGGCATGTAGTTAAAAACAAAAACTTCTTGGCATTTTTTTTGTTTTTTTAGATCTGCCGCGATGAATTAATCGTTTTTGTCTTACAATATAAATATCTTGGTGTTTATGGCGTTCCCAAATTCATTATAATCAATTAATAATTCAAACATTACACTTTTTTGGCGTTTTCTTATTTTTTTGCAGATCTTTCATGATGAATTAATCCTTTGTCTTATAAAAGTAAACATCTTGGTGTCCATGGCGTTCCCAAATTCATTATAAACCACATTAATAATTCAAACACTACAATTTTTTTGGCGTTTTATGTGTTTTTTCTAGATCTATCCAGATGAATTAATCTTTTTTGTCTTATAAAAGTAAATATCTTGGCGTTCATGGCGTTCCCAAATTCATTATAATTCATTAATAATTCAAAACATTACAACTAAGACGAAATCAAACTAAACTAATATTCTTCTTCGGATGGTATTACATCAGAGATGTACACATTGCTTTGCTCATCACTTTCTTCAGACTCATCATCATCTAGGTCATTGGCGTATAATGCCATCAACTGGTTTAGCCTGTCTCGCACCCTGTATTTAAATATAATCACAATCGTGGGTGTTATAATGTGCGAAGGTTCTAAATCACAGAGTTGTCAAGAAGGTGTAGTCTATTTGTGTTCAGTACTTCGTCCATCATCAACGAATCCTCCTCCCCATTTTGATAAGTCACTTTCACCGTCCTTGATTATTTATCCAAACTCCAACCGGTAACTGTTGGTAGATCAAAAACGTCGTCAATATCATCATCATCATCATCATCTGCTGAAAATCTTCTCTTCAATCTTCTTATTTCTGTTTGAGTCCTTTCACACTGGTTGGCCATTGGAACGCCAAGGGCCAGAATATCCCTCTGAACGGCTTCATCCATACTAAGTATGGCGTTGATGGTCTTGACCTTCACCCTTCTCCTGTCAGAGAACTTTAGGACGAAACGTCTCTCCGACGTATCAAACCTCCATGCAATAATCTGAGCCATTTTGATTTAAGTTGTATGGCGTTTTAGACAATTTGTGGCGTGTTAAGTTTGTTTACTTGTTATACTTATATAATGACCTTTTTTTTGCGCTAAGTAGATTAGGTCTATATGTTTTTGGCGCTAAGAAACAATAGCAATTATCTTTTTTTCATGTGTATTTTTTATCTTTGTCGTGTGATGTAGGATGCAAACCTATAATGTGACAAGTAATTATGGCGTTTTAAAAATATAAAAAATACAACTAATTAACTTTTGTAAGGCAAAATAAAATAGGTGAGGATAAACTCAATAAGAGTTTGCTCAATGAGATGGACAAAATTCTCACTTAAGAATTTTGCCCAACACATTGAGTGAAACTTTATTGAGAACAACTAAATCTCCAAGAACACTTGCCATGTGTGGTTTTTGAACTTTCTGGCGTTTTATTATTTGGCTTTTGTTTTTGGTGAGATCAATAGAAGGTCCTGAGACGTTGTTTATATAAGATGTTTTTGGCTTGTAATTTAGCCGGTAATTTATTATAATAAATGTTAGTAATAAAAGGTTGAATCTCCATGAAACGATGTTTGCCATTTTTCTTCTTTCAGAGTTTCTATTTTTTTTAAATCTGGCGTTTTGATTAAAGATGACGTTTTTTAGTATGATCAATGGAAGTGATGGTAACGTCGTTTATATAAAGATGTTTTTGGCACGTAGTTTAGGATGGAATTTTTTATAATAAATGTTAGTAATAAAGTTTCAGTTACTGTTTGTTCACCTCTATCTATTAAAGCTGCAACGCTTTTCACCATTAAGTTTGGCGTTTTTTTATGAATGGCGTTTTAGATAAATATGTCGTTTCATCTGGATGGTACTGATGTGTATGGCTTGTAAGTTAAGGCGGGAATTTTAATGGCGATTTGCTCATGAGTTTGGCGACTTGTATTAGAGCAGTAAAAAGACCCTTTTACCCTTAATGAAGCGCGTGCACATAATAAAGTTGATGTTATTTACGAAAACGCCACCGCGCCATTTTAATCCATAGATTGTTTTGATCCAACGGATGAGGGGCGTTCTCACCGTTTTCACACTTTTAGGCGTTTTTCCTAAATCTTGCCCCTATATGTATGTGTGTGTGTGTATATATATATAGGTACGGGATCAGGAGAAAACGCCCGAAAGTGTGAGAACGGATCCTGGCCTAACACGTGGCACGCGACATAGTGAAGGGCGGGGGGGGCTTTTTTGTCCTTTTATATTATTTTTTTAAACGCATCTCACAACACCTCTCCATTTTTTGGAGTTTAACAAATACATGGCGTTTTTATTTTTTTTAGATCAGGAGCATAGTAAATATTTTGGCGTTATATGTGCGCCCCCAAATTGAATAAAATCATCTAGTAATTATAAGTTATTTTCCTCCATGGCGTTTCCCAAATTCATTAGGCATTTTTGTAGATTTCAACAGTTTATATATGTTATCAAGGTAAATTTCTTGGCGTTCATGACATTTTTAAATTCATTAGAGAAACAATTTATCTTCCAAATCTTCACTGTCACGAGTCTCTTTCTTCTTTGAAACATCTTCACTGGCGGTTTGATTTTGGTATGCTTCATATGTGTTTTTTTTTGTTGAAGTAGCTTTTTTGTGGCCGTTTGGAAGCACAAAGTGATGTAAGTTTTTTGTTTGAAGTTCATCTTTATCTTCAACCCACTCATCAGTGTCATCCGTCTCTTCATGCCATTCAAATATTCATCAAGAACAAAGCACAAAATGTTATTGAGTTACAACCCACTCATCAGTGACATAAGTCTGACATCAGCATCTTTTTCTTGAAGATTTGTCCATCTCATGCAGCAAAATTGTCACACCCCGACTTTCTACGTGTCACCGGTGGGCCCGGTGGGGAGTATCGTGATGTAGTTGATATCATCATAGTCAAACACACAATATATAAATGCACAGCGGAAGCAAAAGATAAATATATTACAATCCGAATATAAAGTAATATCCAGTATTACAACGGAAAGTAAAGGATCCACAGGCGGATCTTAAAAATATAAACATTTGTTCAACAGACTTTAGACGCCTAGAACTTGCAAGATTCCTTATTAGTGCCCTGAGCTGCTTCCATCCTATTACGTACTTGTACCTGTCACTTAGACTTTTGAAAATACGTCAGTTTTCACTGGTAAATACACTCAACTGACTCATTTGAAAAGAGTTTAAGAGAATTGGTTTAGATGCACAAGGCACGAAATATTTTGACACAATGATTAACATGCACAGAGGCAATATTAATCTTTTATACTTGATTAAAATGCACAGAGGCAAAATTAACCTTTTGTAACTTGTATACTTGGGACAAACTATATTTCATGTTATCAGTTTTACATAACTTGCTCTACATACGGGGCCTGAATCTATGCCGGTTCATGATTAACAGACACACCACTATTCCCTTATTGGGTATAATTTATTAATAATCATATAGCATCTGTCAGGTGTATGCCTACACCCCGTGCTTAGGTCGTGGTCATTGCATTTAATGAGTCAAGGATATCCAGGACACGGTCGCATTAATCCCCAATGTTTCAGTCAAGCAATGTGAATTAAAAACAGGTTATTTGGATTTCCCGACTTATTGGTCTTTGAATCCCATACCTGACCATGCGGTATTTATATTACCGTATCCCAAGCCCGTAATAGGGAAAATAAGTTAAGAGTATTTACCTGAGCTAGCTCCTGTCTTAAATAGCAAGAATTTAATAACTCAGCCGTATTCACTTAAGTAAGCGTAGGTACAATTTACCGGAAATCTCTAGTCTGGAATGATGGTATAAATAACCAATTAGAATGCTAACGGGTCTTTAATTAAGCCTAAGCTTAGACCGGCTAGTCTTAAAGGAAGATACGGTTCGTACGCACGATTAGGCGAAGACCGGAATAGAATGTGATTTAAACCTGGCATGTTCAGAGACTTGTCTTATATGGGTATTTCATACACATTCTGGATTTTGGGATAAAACCAATACGGTTTGACCCGTTTCGGCTAATTTATGTAAATTTGTTACATAAACCGAACTGTACGCGTAATAAGCGTGACGGGTATTCATGAGAGCCATATACAGGTTTCCTAAGTTAATTATGCCTCAATTATGTTTTGACATCAGTAAGATGTCTTTCATTATGCCCGAAACATATTTAAACACAAACTAGGCCCCGTAGGGGTAGCTTGGTCATTTACAAGGTTATAAAAGAGTTTAAGTATTTACCTGAGTTACAGGTCTGATATAATCAGAAAAAATACTTATTTTGATAAGTTATAACAGTAGGGTAAAGTATATATGTGAAATTTATCAATTTTAACCAAACTATGCCCCGTAGGGGTATTTTGGTAATTTCATATAAGCCGAAAAGCTCAAAACTAAAGTCTGAATTTAACAACCTTTGCTTACTGTTAAAATATTATAATTTGC
Organism: Helianthus tuberosus; assembly: GCA_030545235.1. NCBI lineage: Eukaryota > Viridiplantae > Streptophyta > Magnoliopsida > Asterales > Asteraceae > Helianthus > Helianthus tuberosus. The sequence goes on from JARYGA010017432.1 coordinate 61,548, forward strand.
CTCAAATATCAGTAGGTATCACCCTTGGTATGTTTAAAATAATCTTAGTACATATTATGCGTTAAAACGCTTAATTAGGCGATTAAAAGCCGTTTACGGGTTCGATACATAAAGCTGACATTTTTACTATTCCAGAAGGCTTAAAATAATTTATTTATCATTTAATATCAGTAGCAAAAGGTTTGGAGTCGTTTGGATATGTAAAACTCATTTTATGGCCCGTAAGGGCAAAACCGACAATTACCGGATTAAGCCTACGACTATAAGTTATGCTCAGCCTAAATTTAATTAAAAATCATCAAAAATCCCAAAATAATATATTACATCAGTGGGTAATAAGCTTGATATCAACAAGTAGGCTTAACTAGGCTATATGCTAATTACGCCATTTAATTAACATAAAGCTTTTATTTTGTGCTAATGAGCATAACTCTAAATCTACACCACCAATTGATCTCAAATTTTGGGTACAAGTATATTTATCAGTAATTAAGGTTTCTACTCTTGTACTTTTTCAAAAATCACATTTTAAGGTGAAAAGGGCATAATGGTCAACATATGAGCAATTAACGGAATCATGCGTATTAATCGGTTAACTAATGAACCATGGTGTATAATCACAGAGGGTTATACTAGCATGTAACCTGGTCCAAATGAAGCTCTAAGGTATTTCTAATTCATACCAAAATGGGTCAGAACTGAAGTCAATGCAAAAGTCAAAGCTTTGCGACTTTTGGTTCCGAACCGGGTCTAAACAGTAAATTGTCGGGTTGAACATGTTTAGACATGTTCTTACACTAATTACCAAGTTACATTAATGATCAAACAGGTTATAAGTGTTCTACATTGCTAAACATGCATAAATTAGAATTTAAGCTTCCTGTTGACTTTTTAAATACAAGTTTGACCCGACATTTGACCTAGTTAGAGTTGGAATCAGGGGAAACCCTTTTAAGGTTTTATTACCCACATAATTACCTACTTAAAGGTACTTTTGATTCGACTAATCACTGGACCATTAGTGATTAATCTTAAAGTCAACCGTTAATTATGACGGTTTGACTTTTAAGCTAAAACTAAGCTAAAACTTGATTAAAAAGGTTAAGCCAACTTACAAAGGTCCTATGCATGAAAGGTGAACACTTGAGAGCAGACTTGAGCTCCAGAAATGATCAGATGAGCAAGAATGATGGTGTGAAGACTTGTTGCAACTCAAGGGCTTTATATAGCACTTTAATCACCACAAATCTTTGACACATGGGTCTACAACCCACCATAATTGATTAACACATGTCCCTAAGTGTTTAGGGGGTGCCTAGGGGTCGCACAAGATGTGAAAAATCGGTTAAAGGCGCGTATGAAGGCAATGGCAAACAACAGCCCAAAGAATTCGGAGCTGGGGACCCCTAGCGTGACGCTAGGCCCCCCTCGCATCGCGCTAGGCCTCTTCTGCACAAAATCAACATTTTTAGATTTTGCGATTTGATCCTTGCCCCTTCAAGCTTCGATTAGGCACTTGTTTCTTGCATTATGAACCCCCATAATTGATCTATAAGGGCTTTAAAACATAAACCCACTTTGTTAAGTCCCCGGTTAACTTTATTGTTACCCGAAAAGTCCTAACTTTCAACGTTTACGTTTTAACCCTTCGCACACGAATTCGATCATAACTTTCTCATACTTTAACGAAACTTTACGAAATTTAAACCATGTATTCTAGTGAGCATAATTAACCGTTACAAAGCTTCGGGTTTTTCAAAAGGTCACTCAGAGGTATAACTTAAACATGTTGACACATTTAACCCCTGTAGTTTGTAATCTCTCACTTTTAGCTTCGTATGATCCATGATTTATTCGGTTGATGGTATGAACATTATGTAGGGTTATTATAAAGTATATTTATTCACTGTTGACATTTTGAACTCGTATATTCACATACTTTTCATGTTCGTCAACTTTAGTCCTTCTAAAACATTCGTTCACACGTTCAAACCTATGACACGTGTCAACACATTATAGGACGTGAATTTTCGAGGTGTTACAAAAATGTTATTAAGTTACACCCCTAAGCTAAGAACGCATTCTATGAAACTTCGCGTAGAACAATATTGAATATACAAGAAACGATGTTTGCCATTTTTGGCGTTTTACTGAGAAAATAGTTGTTTTGGTAAAAAATTACCTAAGCAATCTAGTTATCAAATTAGTTTTGTGAGGTAGTGTGCTAACAATACCTATCGAAAATGTTCTGGTTTAGTTGTTTGCAAAAAACAGTTTCAGGATATAGCTCAGGATACCGAGCTATATCAACAATCAAACAATGAGTAGAAAAGTAAAGGATGACATGAGATGTACGAGGAAAGCCCTTGAACAATCCAGATTGCGGGCACAAAACCTCGGGAGCTGACAATCACAGCTGCCTTGTTCTTCTTATTACTTCAAATTTCAGGATGCAGTGCAGGATATGATACGGATCAGCTAAGTGTTACAATGAATTTCGAGTGTAAGTGTTGGTGATTGCTGCTAGTAGAAAGCAGAAGTGTGTGTGAAAAAAATTGTGTGTGTCTATCGATCCGTACATTCCTTTTTATAGTGAAATAGAAACAACTAACTATCCTAAAAATAAGGGATGCTTCGAATATTCCCATTTGAACGTTGGAGACCCCTTCTTTCCGGCTTCAACGTTCTCTTCTCAACTATTTAGTCCGAGTCTTTAGGAGAACTAGTCCACTCGAACATTATAACCTTGCCATGCTAATCTGCACATGAACAATTAGTAACTATCAGGATACTGCATCAGGATGTTACCAATATCCTGATCCGGTATCCTAGGCACAAACAAAGGTAATAAAGTCAGGATATAATTTAGGATATGGGTTCAGAAAACCACCCATAACAATTGTCCCCAAAATATATCTGTTGGAATTCCAAATTCAAACGGATATTTTTTAGAGCTTATCACTTGGATCGAGGTAATTATGATGATTAGACGCTTGAAGTGACTATGTGCAACTTCCCACGCGGTTTATACTCAATGCATATCTATGAAGCCCCTATATCTTCTCTCTTTTTGTTTTAAAATCAACCATCTTCATCAGAACATTTTCTCCTCTCTTTTTTCTCTAAGCTTTTTCTTCTTAATTTCTCCGATGGCTACAAGAACACGGTCTCAATCCGGTGAATCCGCTTCGCCGTTTGACAAACCAGAATCTGATCAAACACCCTGAGAAGGAGGTTTGTTCTTTTGACAACGCCGACATAGCCGCCTTAAGATCTTCCGGCGCCTTCCCCGATAAAGCGGTGATTCGTCCATTTGACCGGAGCCTTCGGTCAGACGTCTCTTCCAAAGAATGGATCTGTTTTTCAGCATACCCCTTTTATCTCGGACTCCGATATCCTTTCCCTGAATTCATCATGCAATTCTTTCGTACCACCGACCTTAGTTTTGCCAAACAATGCCCATGGTTTGGAGAGTACTAATCATGCTTAACCAGATCAAGAACTTTCATATGCCTGACCTCTGCATCGAGGATATTCCGATTGCCTACCGTCTCCGTTCACATGGCAACAACCGTTTCTTGATTTTTTCAACATCCAGCAAACCCGTCATCCTCTAAGTAACAAGGAACGGGGATGGATTCCAAATAAAATTTTTCTTTGTTAAGCGAGACTCTATTGCCGAAGGTGATAGCCTTCCGGTGAAATGGTTGACCTCCGGTAGGGTTTAGGTTTTAAATTATCCCCAAACACATCCTGATGTTGTATCTTGCGCTAATATCCTTATATCTTTTATGCAGCAAATCTCAAAGAGTTGGCTCCACCCACCGAAGAATCTGAAAAAAGAATCAAGGCGATTTACCGGCTGCCGGAAAGTGACAGAAGCTTTTCTTCACATCTTCCAAGTTCTAGTCAATACTCCTCATCCGACATGTCTGGTACGAGTTATACAATTTTGCATATATTTAATCAGTTAAATGTAAAAGAAAAGATTTAGAATTTCCCCCTATGTGCAGCACCAGTCAAGATCCCAGAAACTTTTGATCTTGAAGAATTAGACAGTTACTCTGGCCCTGTCCAAGTGAAAAAGGAACCAATCAAGCCGTCTACTGCATCCAAACCTGCATTCTGCTCCAAGGCCACGGCTGTGCCCAAGCCTTCTCCTGCCACGAAGCCCCGTGCCTCAAGCTCCCGCAAAAGGAAGGAAACAGACTCCCAACTTCCTCTGAAACCTTTCCTTATGAGAACCATGGGTTCCTCACATCCAGTGGGTTTATGACTAGCTTTCTTAATCAGGTACATATCCTTATCCCATATCCTACACATATACGCTGATCATGTATGTTAACTAGTCAATATATATTGATACCTGTATCTTTTGATTGCAGGGCCTCGAACGCCTGACAAGCCTTTATGAAGAAAGCTGTGGGCTAAACAAGATGTTGGAAGCGAAGCTGAAGAAGGCAGAGATCACCATAGCTGACCAGGGAGTGATGGCCACCGCCAAGTCATAACATTATGAGGATAAATACAAGGCTGTTACTCAGGAAGCCAAGGCCGCCATCAATAAGGCCAATCAGGATGCTCAAGCCAAACTCGATGCCACTCATCTTCAATACGAGCAGGATATGCACACCTATTGAGAGGGTCTCAAAGGGTCCGTTGTAATTTCCCTCCTCCAAGCCAGGCTAAAGATGGCTTATGAAGCCAGGGCCATGGGCTTTGAATGCCCTTCCTGGAATGTTGATGCTTGGGAGGTGAAGTTGAAGGATCTCGGTGGTAATCCTGTGGAGCATCCTGCTAAACCTGTGGCTGAGGAACCTTCCAAGGTGGCTGAAAAGGCGGTTGATGCTGGTGATGATGCTGGGAAGGATGCTGGTGGTGATGCTGGTGCGGGTGCTGATGAAGCCATGGTTAAAGAGGGTGCTGCCCCTTGAAAGCAACGAAGTGGGCGATGATGGATATTCATGCCTAGGCCGGAGCCCACTTTTTTTTAATCTTGATGGTTGTGGTTTAACAAACAATTTATTTTCAGTTTTTTAAACAATTTAAATTCCTGCACTTAGAATAATTTGATGGCCAAAGGTGGAGGGATCCTGAGTTTCAGGACGAAGCCCTTGGTCATCATCCTTTAGTATGCTCTTTTTGAACAGTTTAACAGTTGAAGGTGGAGGGATCTTGGGTTTCAAGACGAAGCCTTCAACTGTTTAAGTATATATGTTAAAAACTAATTGTGCTTTTGGTGGATGGATCTCAGTTTGATATGAAGCCAAAAGTACAATCTTTTGCTATGTTAATAATAATCTAACCTTTTTAGCCTTATCCGTTGTTGTTCACATTTACTTTGTAAATTTTGTTGCTTGTGTTTAATTTGAGTGTAGTTCCAATGTTTATCGAATATGACATTTCAAATATTCTGATCAAGTATCCTGAGGAAATATCCTGACCAGGATACTCTTAATATTTTAACAAAAAACGTTCCATTAAAATTTTGTCAAACATAATTCGAAAAGCTTAAGTTACTTAGATAAGGCTTCTTAATGGGTAAAAAGGAGAGATCATACTAGAAATACTAATAGAAAATATTCCAATCTTCAAACTTCGAATTTCTTGGAACCTTCCGATCAAAGATGTCCCCTGTCCGAGTCACTTAGTAAACCAAGTTCAAACTTGATCCTTTAAACTGTTCACAAGGCCTTAGGATGAATGTCCCCTGTGCATATCATTCTTAAATACTTAGCAACTTTTCCAGGAATGTGCATCAATTCGTCCATAACTGATGTTATAACTTTAGTGTTACATGGGATAAACCCTAAATATCCTGGAGATAGATCCTTAAAATTCTTGGGATAAATCCTAAGTATACTAGGGATAATCCCATGTTTTCGTGCGCTTCAGGCGGGAGTGTATAAACTCCAAGACTTAGAAAGGTGAAAACCTTTAAACCTTAGAGAGTATGAAAATACCCTTTCGTGAGAGAGAGTGATCTATCCTCATGTACCTTAAGGATCCAGGATATAACCAATAATAACGAAATTGTCAGCCACTTTTACATGGACTGGTCCCGCTATCTTGAACTATTCCCGGATAACTTGCGCTCTAGGCGGGGTGTTTAAACCCAATTCGAGAGAAAGGTGAATACCTTTAAACCTTTGAAGGGATTAGAATCCCTTAAACGTGAGAGAGGGGGCCAATCCTCTAATCTTTCGATTCATCCTGAGTATACATCCTGGAGTTATATCCCGAAGCATATTCTACAAAACATCCTTAGACTAAGGTGGGTGTTAGCTTGGCTAACACCCCTCCGATGCTTAAGTTAGTATTGGGTTCAAAAGAATAAATAAAATTAAACATATTTAAAAGAAATAGAATTCATACCGTTTCGATTCATCCTGAGTATACATCCTGGAGTTATATCCCGAAGCATATTCTACAAAACAACCTTAGACTAAGGTGGGTGTTAGCTTAGCTAACACCCCTCCGATGCTTAAGTTAGTATTGGGTTCAAAAGAATAAATAAAATTAAACATATTTAAAAGAAATAGAATTCATACCGTCCTGAGTTAGAAATTAAATTCTAAGCTCACTTGAAGTAGGTTTTGAGGTGTATAGCATTCCAAGATCTTGGTAGTATATCCCCTTCCATATTCTTAAGCCGGTATGCTCCTTTCCCATATTCTGATTCAACTTCATATGGTCCTTTCCACTTTGGAGCTAACTTTCCATCAGCAGGATTAGTGGTATTCTGAAAAGCCTTCCTTAATACCCAATCTCCAACTTGAAACCTTCTAGTCCTTAGGTTTTTGTTATATGCTCTGGATATCCTCTGTTGGTATGCTACCATCCTTAGCTTTGCAGCGTCCCTTGTCTCATCGACAGTATCCAACTCTTGGCATAAAGCTTCAGGATTCTTCTCAGGATCCCGGAGGTTCGATCTTGTTGTAGGTATCACCATCTCTGTCGGGATCACCGCTTTTGCCCCAAACACCAAGGAAAATGGGGTTTGCCCAGTTGCACTTTTTACTGTTGTTCTATCAGCCCATAAGACAAAGTGTAATTCTTCTGCCCATCACCCCTTTTTAGCTCCTAGTCTCTTCTTCAGATTGTTGACAATTATCTTGTTTGAAGATTCTGCTTGTCCATTTGCTTGAGGATGTACCGGAGTTGATGTAATCATCCTGATCCCCCAATTTTTGCAAAATTCGGTAGTCCTCTTACTGATAAACTGAGAGCCATTATCACAGATTATCTCAGCTGGTACCCCAAACCTAGTCAGGATATTCATCTTTATGAAGGATATTACTTCTTGATCTCTGACTTGAACAAATGCCTCGGCTTCAACCCACTTGGAGAAATAATCCGCCATTGCCAGCATAAAAACTTTTCCTCCTGGAGCTTTTGGCAATTTTCCCACTATGTCCATACCCCATTTCATGAATGGCCAAGGGGAAGCAATAGGATATAGTGGCTCAGCAGGTTGATGCAGTATATTGCTGTGCCTTTGACATGCATCACATCTTCAAGCATATTCTGTAGCATCTTTCCTCATCGTCAGCCAATAGTATCCTGTTCTTAGTACCTTTGAGAATAATGATCTGCCCCCAGTATATGGTTGCCACAATCTCCTTCGTGTATATCCTGAAGTACCTCTTTGGTTTCAGGATCCTCTAAGCACCTCAAGTATGGTCCTGCAAGAGATTTCTTATACAAAACATCATTTATAATAGTGAATCGAGATACCTTCATCCTGAAAGCCTTAGGATTCTCATCCTTTGGGATGTGTCCTTCTCTGAGATATTTCATGATCGGGGCCGTCTAGGATTTAGGATCCT
>JARYGA010017433.1:0-48130 GCA_030545235.1 Helianthus tuberosus
GATGAAGAGGATTCGCCGACGAAGTTTCCCGAAAAGATGGTAAAGGGTTGTATGTTGAGAATGGGATATGCTGGTGAGTTAAACAGTGGAAGTTATTTGAAGTCAAAATTTACAAAGCCGTACAAGTTTCTTATTCATTCCGTGTTGATAGCATTGAGTCACCAAAAAGGAGGATATGATAAGATACGTGACTATTTGATGAATATGATCGTAGCTCTTGTGTTGAATAAGAAATATAATTTCTCTCATGTCATTTTTCATTACATGGTTGATGAAGTAGTTTCGAACAGAAAGACTTGGTTATATCCAAGATTTATTCAGATGTTGATAGATCATGCTTATCCTGAAATTGTTCGAGATGAAGTAAATGATGTGTTGGTGTTATCACATATGGATAATGATTCTATTCGAGCTTTGGCAATATATCACCCAAAATATCCAGAGCCAACAAAGATTGCTGAATTCTTTGGTGCTATTAGAGACAGAAATTATCAGGATCCTGATCCTGAGAATCATGAACACTGGAGAAACGAAGAAGAAAGAAAAGAGAAAGGTTATTCTGAGGAGCTGAAGGTTCTTGAAAAGTTCATATCAAAGAGAAGTGAATGGTTCTTAAAAGAACAAAAGAAGAGGACCAGGAAAACTACTCCTAAGGTTCAGAAAGATGAAGGTTCTTCTTCACAGCCAAAGAAGAAACAAAAGAAAGCGGCTAAGACTTTGTTAGTGGACGAACCTGAAGAAGAAGTCAATGTAGAAGTTGAAACTGAAACCGAAGGAGTTACAGAAAAAGAACAAGATCCAGTTTCTCCTAGTACTGAACAGTTATTGAAAAATATTGGAGATGAATTAGATCGAGAGAAGATTGGTGACATTGAAGGTAGTGATGATGTGGATAAAAGTATCACAAGTTCTTCTGATGATGAAGTAGATGAGATTGAACGAGCTAAAAGAGTTCAAGCTGAGATTGAAAAAGAAAATCAACTAAAAAGAAAGAGACGAGAAGAAAAACAGAAAGATGTTGATTATGTTCCTTCTCAGGAAGAAATGCAAACGTCTACAACATCTAGCAAAAAGAAGAAAGTTCATAAGAAGAAGAAAATGGTTTCTCCAAAGGTAGCCAAAAGAAAGATGATTATCAGATTGCCAAAAAGTACACCAAAAACAAAACAACCATCTTCACCACCACCTGTTTCTTCACCACCTAAATCACCACACAAATCACCTTCAAAACAACTAAAATCTCCACTAAGACAACCCACACCACCAAGACAACCCACACCACCAATACATCAATCACCACCACCACATCAATCACCAATACAATCACCTCCACGACAACCAACACCACCTAGACCACCATCACCATTACATCTCTCACCACCTCCACAACAAACCTTATTCACATCACAAGAACTTTTCCAAACACCACCTCGCACACAAATACAACTAACACCTGGTTCTTCTAGCAAAGGTCTTCATATTCCTCATGACAATATTGAAGATATTGGTGTTGGAGATTTTGGCTTTATAAACGATGAACAAGTGAAGAAGCTGGAGAAGAAAATGGATGAAGTGTTGGATGATAACAAGAAATTAGCTGCTGAGAACAAAAAGGTTTCTGATCGTGAACGAATTCTTGAAATGCGAGTAAAGAAGTTGGAAGGTGATAACAAAGAATTGATGAAGAATATTGAAACTAATGAAACAGAGATGGATTTTATGAAAGTTCAGATAGCAGAGCTGTTAGAAGAGAAGACACGCAAAGATCAACAATATAATTATTTCAAGATGAAGAACAAAGAATTGAAAGATATCAAGGCTAAAAATAAACATGAAAATTATATGTTGAAGATGGTTTTAGAAAGTGTGGTCGGTATGCCTCTGGAGCAGAAATTTGATGAAATTATGCGTCAAGAAGTTAAAGCTCAGAAGCAAGCGGTTATTGATGCAGAAATGAGAAGAAAGGGTAAAGAACCTGAGGATACATCAGGAACGGCTATAGTGTTAGTTGAACAACCTGAGCCGATTTCATCAGTTCGAGTAATTTGTGATAAAAATAGTATAGTTGAAGAAGATATTGAAGAGGAAGATGAAGAAGAGGATGATGATGAAGCAGATGATGATAATGAGAAAATATTTTCTGCTAGTAGTTCAAGTGATGATGATGATGATGATGATCAAGATGCATCCGGTTTTATGATTTCTGAAAGGTCGAAAGAACAAAATGCAGATGATCTAATGAATGATGCAATAAGTGAAGAGTCAGAGGATGTAACAGGAAAGGGGGAGTCTGCTGGTAATCAAAGCGTTGATACTGTTGAAGAGCAGATCTTATGCATTGAACCTGAAATTGAAGATGGAGAGATCAGACATACTTACACGTTAGATGAAGTTTCTAAGATGATCAATGTGAAAGAAAATGAAGTTCCGTCTGATTTAGTAGAAGAGTTAAATGCATTTGATGTGAATCAAAAAGTTGAATATCAGTATAAATATGTGGAAGATGCAGATCTTTATGATCGAGTTGAAGTAGAGGATTGCACGGATGAAGATGATGCTAATGTTGATACTTCGGGTTTGCCAACTAGGATGGAATTTTTTACTAAGGAGAATAGAGAAGAATTGAGGCGTAAAGTTGAAGAAATTCGCAAAGAAGTAAATTTTGATGGCACGAAAAAGGATACTCAGAAAGAAGATCATAAGAAATGGTTCAGACAGTCAAATGAAAGAAAGTTCAAGAGGCCGTTGAAGTTTTACCAAAGAGATAGAAGTGTTTCAATGGGTGATATCATAAGCTGGGGTTTTCTACCTCAAGTGAATGCTTATGTGATAAGAAGAGAATGTGGCGTGCAATATTTTGAGAAGTTACATGATGTTATGTCATTACCTTGGTGGGATGTTGATGAATTAGCTCAAGTCAAAATGTTAGATTATCCAGTAAGAAAGAACGATATTAGAATGTGGCGCTGTATAAAGTTTGAAGCATAAAAGAATTTCAAGCACTGGCAACCACATTACCCAAAGAAAGATAGAAGAGTGAATCCTGAAACTGGGCTTGAAGAAACAATTTTACATATTAAGAAGCCGCGAACCATGAAGACTATACCAATGCCACAAATGGAACAAGATTTTTATAAAGGATTCATGGATTGGGTGTATAGTTGTAGATCAGCTGAAGCAGTGATTACTTATCGGGCTGGAAGTGAAGTTAGAGAAATCCATGTGTTTGATCCGATGTGGCTCGTAAACTGCTCTGCAAATGATATAGAATGTCTATTCATTCACAAGATTCGTTTTCAAGCTGAAGACAGAGAGCAGGCGATGCAATTTCAAAGAGTTGTTTCTATTTGTGTTCAGAAAGGCATAAATACAGATAACAAATGGAACTCTAAATGGTGGAAGCTTGAAGAGAAAGTCAAATTGAAAGCTGAGAAGGCTCGTAAAGCTCAAGAAGAAAAAGATAGATATCTGCGTGAGACGTTTGCTCAAAGACAAGATGCTGAAGAAAAGAAGAGAGTAGACGAGAATGAGAAGCTTAGGAAAATGTTGCTGAAGAAACCTAAGCCTCATGAAGAGAAATTCAAGTCCCTATGAAGACCAAGACTGAAGACTCCGGCTGTATCCAAGGGGGAGTTTGTTAGTGCAAAGATGTCTAAAGCCTATGTCTTAAGTCTAGGGGTCTAATGTGTCAAGTTTGTATAGTTTAGGGGGCTGAAATGTAATGTTTATGTTATTTTTAAGGGTGACCGTTTGAAGGTGGCCTGTCACTTTCAAACGGACAGGATTTAAGTCGTGACCGTTTGAACTGGTCGTGACCGTTTGAACAGGTCATGACAGTTTCAAACGGACAGGGGTCTTGCCTATAAATAGGCTTGTTGGTTTCTCATTTGAAACGGTTAGCTCTGTCATGTACTGTTACTCTGCCGGATTTTCAAGTGATTAGTGTATGAGAAACGAGTATTAAAGTTACATTTTTCTGTTTTCTACTCCATTCTATCTGATTCTAAACTGTTTAGGTGTTTCCGCCACTTAAATAGTGTGTATTCACTCAAATTGACTCATTTGATCGGTCAAATCGATCCTACAGGAATTAGTAGAACAATGGAACTTGATGAGGATCAAGAACCACAAGCCGATACACATTTGGTTAAAACTAGCACTCAACAAGAGGTTGTTGAAAACGATCAAGTGGTTGATCAAAGCACACAAAACGTTCGCAGATCTGGTAGAATTAGTAGTCCACCTGAAAGATATGGATATTTCAAGGATGGATGCTACGTGGTAGATTCAGGTGAATCAACCACATACCATGATGCAATGTCAAAATCTGATTATGACAAATGGTTTGAAGCCATGAACGTAAAGATGCAATCCATGTATGACAACCAAGTATGGGAATTGGTTGTACTACCTCTTAACTCCAAAGTAGTTGGAGATAAGTGGGTTTTCAGGAAGAAAACAGATGTGCATGGTAACTTGGATACTTGTAAAGCGAGACTTGTAGCAAATGGTTTCACTCAAACTCAAGGGGTTGATTATTATGAGACCTTTTCGCCTGTGGCGATGCTAAAGTCAATAAGGATATTATTTGCCATACCTGCATAATATGATTATGAGATTTAGCAAATGGATATCAAAACGGCTTTCCTTAATAGATATCTTAAGGAAAATATCTATATAGTTCAGCCTGAAGGTTTTGTCGATCCAAAACATCCTAACAAAGTATGCAAGTTAAATATATCAATCTATGGATTGAAACAAGCATCTAGAAGTTGGAATCACTGTCTTGATGAAGAGATTAGGGAATATGGATTCATCAAGAACGGTGATGAAGCTTGTGTGTATAAGAAGGCTAGTGGGAGCATCATCACTTTCTTAATATTATATGTCGATGACATTCTACTATTTGGAAATAACATTCCAACCTTGGAAGGTGTAAAAGCCTGGCTTAGAAGTTGTTTTTCCATTAAGGATCTTGGTGAAGTCGCCTATATTTTGGGAATAAAGATCTACAGGGATAGATCAAGGCGCTTGATAGGTTTAAACAAAAGTGCATACATTGACAAAGTCTTGAAAAGGTTCAAGATGAAGAACTCTATGAAAGGCTTGGTACCTATTCTAGAGAGGACAATATTGAATGCGTCTCAATGTCCAAGCTCAAAGGATGAGCAGGAAAGAATGAAAAAAATCCCATATGCGTCAGCTACAGGATTCATTATGTATGTAATGATATGCACTAGATCGGACAAGTTATGCGCTTTAAGCATGACGAGAAGATACCAGCGAGTAACGGTCATTGGGTGACTGTTAAAAATATATTGAAATATCTTGGAAGGACTAAGGATATATTTATAATATATGGATCTGGTGAAAAAGAACTCGTTGTAAAAGGTTACAAGGATGCGAGTTTTGGAATTCGTTGTAAAGGGTTACATGGATACGAGTTTCCAAATTGATCGAGATGGTTCTCGATCACAATCAGGGTAGCATTGTCCACTACAGAATCAGAATACATTGCCGCTTCATTGATCGAGATAATTCATATGGATCTTCCACTTGAATTATTGCCAATCTAGGGGTAGTCCCTACCATTCAGGACCCCTAGAGATCTTTGTGATAACGATGGTGCGATTGCTTAAATCAAGGAACCTCGTGTACATCGAAAGACTAGGCACATTGAGCGGAGTTTCAACTACATAAGGGATGAAGTTGAAAAAGGGAAAGATATGTATTCGCAAAGTTCACACTGATCAAAATATTGCGGATCCACTCACGAAGCTCCTTGAACGGGCAAAGCATGAAGGGTCATACTTGTGCCTTAGGACTTCGATATTCTAGTGATTGGATTTGATCTATTTTGTATTTGGATATTGGAACAACTGTTATTATAACTCTTTATGGTATTTTGAGTTATGTTCCATATTAGCATGTTTAAATCCATGAATAAGTTACTTATTCTAAATGTCCGTAGTCGATCATACTTGTGGGAACAAATATGAATGTAAGACTATTATGAATTTGGATTGGTGGATATTCATTAGATATGAATATAGAGCAAAGTGTTGCTGCCAAAGTTCATAGATATTTGTGGGATACAAATATTGGACTGACTCGCTCTCAAATATTACTGCATGGAATCATCTGTGATTGATCATATGTAAATTTGAGTAAAGGAGAATATCATAGTATCCTCTGACCTGAGATACATATTGGGTCTTGATATTCACCAAATATTGTACCTTGACTTATTTCTTCGCTGTCAGTAATATGACAGTACATAAGGCTAAGCTCAGGTGTGGTACAAGGTGATTGTGAGAGACGTATGTAGTCAAGACGGGATTTGTTCCTCTTATTCGTTGAGAGTAAGATGTCTAAGGCCTGCTAAAGTTAAATCAACAGAGAGTGATCACTCTATGTCTCTGGATTTAACATGACATCTGAAACGAAAGGATAAATGATAGATTCACCTAAATCATGTTCAAGTAAGGGACTTGAAAGGGATGATGTTATTGAATGGCAAATATAGTCATACGTATTGGGGGTAGTAAACCGTAGTTAGGCGTCATTTACTGCTTGCATCAATCTTCTATGTATCTTGTGCAAGTGGGAGATTGTTGGACTCTGTATGCCCAAGACACATATTAAATTGATGTGGCTAGTATGTTATGATCCAAGTCGAGTCATACCCAATAACAAGCTAGACAAACACTTACAATATTTATTTATGATATGATCAAACAAATAAATATTAACACTTATAATATTTAGAAATTGGTTTTCTAAATAATTGCACTTGACAAACCAATAAATTATATGGATAATTTATTCTGAGAGAATATTTTATTTTGTTATTTAATGGGTTAAATAACTTAATAAAAGTTGTATAAAGTCTTGTGAACATATGATGTTATATTTTATAAAAGAATTTGTATTTTTTTTATAAAATAAAAGCTAGGCCGCCACCCCCCTATGGTGTTCTTCCCAAACCCTTTTGACCAATGGGATGACATGCAATTGTCATAAGATAGAGACCATTTGATTGGGTGGTCTTCCCTAAACATTTTGGTCCAATGACAATGCATGCAAATGCATGTGTTAGAGGCTCATGCATTGGGTGTTTTTGGTGGCTACTTTCTCTCACCTTCCTTAAGACTTTTGTATGACAAAAATGGTAAAAAAAAAAAAAAACTTGAAGAAGACCTCTAGATGAAGCTCTAAAATTTCGGTCATATATGGCTGATTTAGAGGGGTCTTAAGTTGAAACAAATCAAGTGCAAAACTCCAAGAAACACTCTCATAATTTCGGCCAAGGGTAGGGCTTCAAGGGTTTTGATTTTACAAGTCATTTCAAATGCAAAATCACCTTTGTTCTCTCTCTAAAATCGGCCATAAGAAGGTTTCCAAGAGTTGGTTTCAAGAGAGGTTTTTAGTGAGTTCATAAGTGTAGAAATCCTAGCTAAGCACAAGGTGTTTGTTAGAAGGCTTGGGGTACACAAGCTTGAGGTCTTCTACACTTGAAGGCAACCGTTCAAGAAGCATCATCTTCTTCATATCCATTACTCCTTGGAAGGTAGTATTCTAAACACTCTATGGTTGTGTTTTATTTTGATAGCATGCATGTTCGTATATGGATCCGGGATTGGGTTTTACATATAAAATGAGTTTTATATCTAGTAAGTAACATGTTTTTAAATAATAATTTTCCGCTGCGTTTTTATTTTATACGGATAAAATAACTTTGATAAACATGTGGAAAACCCAACAGTGTATTGTGATGCATCAAACTTGGGTCTTGGCTGTGTTCTCATGCAAAGGAACAAAGTCATAGCATACGCATCGAGACAGTTGAAGATACACGAGAAAAACTACACCAATCATGATCTTGAGTTAGGTGCAGTTGTATTCGCTCTCAAAATCTGGAGACACTATTTGTATGGTACAAAATGTGTGGTTTTCACTGACCACAAAAGTCTTCAGCACATCTTCAATCAGAAAGAACTCAACATGAGGCAACGATGTTGGGTTGAACTTCTAAATGACTATGACTGCGAAATTCCCTACCATCCTGGTAAGGCGAATGTCGTGGCTGACGCATTAAGTCGTAAGGAACGTGTCAAGCTTCACTGTGTCAAAGTTCGATCTGATATCCAAACCTGCATTCTCAGGCTCAACATAATTGTGTTTCACAAGATTTAATGGGTAAGGAATTACCATTTCATATTAAGCCTGATCTCGAGCTGAAAGACAATGGATCGTATTATTTCATGGATCGTCTATGGGTTCCAAGTCAAGACAATCTCCGCATCTTGCTCATGAACGAAGCTCATAAGTCTCGTTATTCTATTCATCCAGGTGCAGATAAAATGTATAAGGATCTTCGTACTCAGTATTGGTGGCCTGGTATGAAGAAAGACATTGCCTTATACGTATCAAAATGCCTTACTTGTCTTAAGGTTAAGGCTGAACATCAACATCCTTCTGGTTTATTGGAGCAACCAGAAATTCCAGTTTGGAAATGGGAAAACATTGCTATGGATCTTATTACCAAACTTCCGCGCACTAAGAGAAGTTATGACGCCATCTGGGTAGTTGTTGATCTTCTTACAAAGTCAGCACATTTCTTGTCGATCCGTGAGGATCTATCTGCTGACAAGCTGGCTAAAATTTATGTGGATGAAATTGTATCCAGACATGGTGTTCCTTTGAACATTATTTCTGACAGAGATGCTCGATTCTCATCTCGTTTTTGGAGAACCATGCAATCTGCTATGGAAACCCAACTTAATTTGAGCACAGCTTATCATCCACAATCAGATGGTCAATCTGAAAGAACAATTCAGACTTTGGAGGATATGCTTAGAGCTTGTGTGATCGATTTTGGTGGTAGTTGGGATTCGTATCTTCCGTTGATTGAATTCTCCTACAACAATAGTTATCACTCCAGCATCAACATGGCTCCTTTCGAGGCTCTCTTTGGTCGAAAATGTCATTCACCAGTCTGCTGGAATGAGATTGGTGAGGCTTAGCTTACTGGACCTGACCTCATTCTAGAGACAACAGATAAGGTTAAGAAAGTTCGCGATAACCTTCAGCCAGCTAGAAGCTGTCAAAAGAGTTACGCGGACCGACGACGCATGCCCTAGGAATTTCAAGTCGGAGATCGCGTATTACTTAAGGTCTCACCTTGGAAAGGTGTGATCAGATTTGGAAAGACAAGAAAACTTGCACATAGATATGTTGGACCATTCAAGATCGTCGAAAGAATCGGAAAGGTAGCCTACAGACTTGAGTTACCTCCTGAACTTGGAAATGTTCATCCAACCTTTCACATGTCCAATCTCAAGAAGTGTCTAGCTGATGAGAACCTCCACATACCGCTTGATGAAATTCGTGTGGATAACACGATGCATTTTGTTGAGAAACCAGTGGAAATCATGGAACGTGCAGTCAAATGGTTCAAACGCAAGCGCATTCCACTTGTCAAAGATCGCTGGGAATCTAAACATGGACCAGAATTTACTTGGGAACGTGAAGATCAAATGAAGGCGAAATATCCACATCTTTTCTCACAAGTTTCCTCTAAATAAATTTCGGGATGAAATTTCCACAAGTAGGGGAGACTGTGACATCTGTGCTTGTAATCATTGTATAAACTTTGAATTGTTCGTATATCAATAAAACAATGTTATTTGATCCCAATGTTTGTTTATTTATGTTTGACATTTTGCATGGTTTGATTTTTGTTCAATTTCAAACTCTATATCGCTTTCTGGAAAGTTATACGCAAACCGATGCGTAAACATAATCAGTTTAATGCGACAAACACTTTGGAAGATCAAATTATGCTTAACATACCTTAAATAACCTTTACATAACTTAGAAATAAGTTTTGAAGGCTTTCGTATGGCAAAATCAAGTTTATTCGCTTACAGGGACTAATTTCGACAAACTGCGAAAGTATGCCGATTCGTACTGTAACAAACATTCTGGAACTTGATCATAAGTTAAACATACCCTAAATATCCTATACATAGCTTAGAAATAGGATTTGAGGGATTCGGTGTGCTAAAATAAACTTTTTGGTCATTCAGGGACTAAAAGCGTCAAAAAGTTCATAAGTTTGCATTTTCGCGCATAACTTACGTTCTGAATATATCCGGACATCCAAAAATTTATGTAATCATTAAAATATTTTATTTTAGTGATTGGCATGGTAAAATTCCATTCGTCGCGTAATTTGGATCGTTTTTCGCGTTCGTTCGTGTTTCGTCGTAATTAACCGAATAACGTGATCGTACGGCCAAACAAACCGACATCCGACATATTTTCAAGCATGTTTCATGTCCTCTATGCTTAGGAATCATTATAGAGCCTTGAAAATGGCTTAACGGGCCTTAAACGCATCAAAATGGCCTTAAACATGTGCAGGGACCATTTCTGCAATTTCTAAAACTTGGTTGCTGATCAGACAGCCCAGGCGGGCCGCGTAAGATGTAGGCATGGCCTACGTGGGGCGCGAGAGCCCCCCAGTTCAGCAATATGTTGTTTCCAGCTTGTTCCAGCTGTTCCCCTCACTTGCACATGGTTTTGAACATTCTATGGGCTCATTTAGGGGCACCCATGGTATTCTAAAACCATGGGCACACTTGGACGGCTCAAATCGAAGCTTGGTTATCGATGAACGATCCTAACGGTTACCCGAAAACTATCACTCCAAACTCACAGGTTGATCTGATTTTCTCTAAGTTGAAGGATAAAACCTTCATACCTGAGAAATTCTAAGATCAAACCTCCATTTCTTGGACCTCTTGTAAGTATTCTTTCGTTCTTTTACGCGTTTTAAGCACGAAAGTCAAACAGTTTTTGACTTTCAGCTTTGACCAGTCTATGGTCAACACGAAGTTCGTTTGAACTTCGCAACGTGAGCGTAATCACGATGGTCATAGTCCTTTGTGACTATACCTACTGATTTCCATGTTATTTAGGCATAGTGACGAGTCATAGTTTCGGTCAAAATGCGTATTTTGCAACCAAACTATTCTTGGGTATCAAAACCCTTTGTTTTGATATCAAACCTATTTTCAAACTTCGTTAAACATGTTCTAACATGTTTAGCTTGTCACTTTTAGTTTAGTGCTTATATAGGGTCGTAAAGGTAAGCGGTCTAAACAACTGCTTAGACTTTCGAACCCGACCCGTTTGGTCGATCATTAGGATCCGACCAAACATATTTTGTGACCATAGTTGTATAGGGAATGACCTTCTGAGGTTATACCTTATGGTCACTACGTTTAGTTAGTTATATGATAGGTAGTTTATATGCCTTAGGAAAATGACCAAAATGCCCTTTTTGCGCTTAAATTCATTTTAAGCATATATAACCTAAATTTTGACATCTAAACTGATTAGGCAACATCATTAGACATGTTAAGGCATATAATACTTGTCATAGGACTAGTTAGGCGGTCCGAATGCGTTTTACGCAAACGACGCGTTAAAATAGCGTAAGCTACCTAAACGGGTCGTAATGGGTGGTAAGCACTTAGGATAGGTTCCGTTCTAGAATGCAGACTTTATTAAACCATATTACATGAGTTCCTATACTCATTTGGTTTACGAAACCACATTTTATCTGATCTTCCGATTTAGGTCCTGTTTATTAACGTAGTTACCTATATTAGGTGCCGATTGATTCCGTGATCTTTCTAGCATTGCTTGGTTGTTATCCAAAGAATTTTGAGCAATCTAAAGTGAGTACATAGACCCCTCTTTTACTGTTTTTCAAACATTTTGGGGGTGAAACACATGTGCCTACTTGTTACTTTCGTGCTTTTCATGCTTTCATAACATATGTTCACTAGTACATGTATAATACATGATTTTATACATGTTTTTGCTATGTATGTTCATTTATTGCATACTTAGTACATTGTTTTACATCACATGCTATGTATGTTCATTTATTGCATACTTAGTACATTGTTTTACATCACATGCTATGTATGTTCATTTATTGCATATTTAGTACATTGTTTTACATCACATGCTATGTATGTTCATTTATTGCATACTTAGTACATTGTTTCACATCACATGCTATGTATGTTCATTTATTGCATACTTAGTACATTATTTTCATAAAACATGCTTACATTTTGGTATGACGTTTGGTTTGTTTAAATGGGACAAAAATACATTCATTAACATTAGCTACGTCGCTTGGTAGTAAGTAATGGTACCATAGGAATTGACAACTCCCGTTCCTGAAATCCTAGGTTTGTTTGGGTGGAAGGAATGACTGAATCCAATATACATAACTTAGATAAACCTTTAATTTGTTTAAGGGTTTGTCGCCACAGTCGCAAGGCTTGAATGTATGCATTTTACAATACCGCATAGATGTTTGTATCAGTAGAGCATGCAGTTATTTTACAAAACATAACTTTGATTTATTTCAATAACTTGTTTTGTGCATTTTACTTATGGCTTTCATTGACATATTTCACTTGCCATACATGACATTTGGTTACACATTACATGATTACATTTGACAATAGACATGGTTTACACATTACATGATTTACATTTAACAATAGACATGGTTTACACATAAACATTTGACAATTGATTTAAACAAGACATTTTGATGGTTTGTTTGGGTAAGTGATTTAAGTAATGAGGCGCGTGTAATATGATAAAAGCATGGTGGATACGCCGCTGGTACTTCCTATATATAAGTGCTTTTACGGTATTACATATCGTAGCGTTATTTAAACCATTTCAAGTTAGACATATTACACTTTACACATATAACACATCTTCACAAGACATTGTTTTACAAACAAATTATTTTATACAAACTCATTTTTGCTTGGTTATTCATTTAACTATTCATATTTTCTTTTATATTATCAGATTTTCTTATCACTTTTATATGGTTTATAAAAGAAAACATATAACAAGATTCATGACTAACTTTTATTAAACATTTCTTTAAACTTAAGTCATGAATCCTATTTTAATAAAAACCTATGTATCTCACAGGCATTTTTATGCTGACGTACCTATTTTCACATGCGTTTTCAGGAGCTGTTGCATAGGATTGGACAAGATACACTTAGGCGGACCTGTGCCTTAGTGACATAAAATGAAGCTAGACTAGTTTAAATTCTGTTATGTACTCCTTGTTTTAGTTGTTTTAAGACAATGTAACCCTTATGTTAATAAATGAAACAAAACTTTAATTACCATGGTTGTGAAACAATAATTCTGTTGCTACACTCCCCGACGTTTCCACCGCGGTTTGTTATTTTACGCAGTCAGGGTGTGTCAACCTAAGTCAACAATGTGAGTCATTTTGTTTTTCTACCAAACTGTTTTTACAAAACCTCAAATGTTTTCAAATTATACTTAACAGTGATTGAGTCTATGTATTCTACACTTGCAACCGGTATGTGGGGTTTTGTATACATTACTCGTAATCCGTTACTATTGGACGACGAGTTAGCCAATGAGTAACATGACCACAGTCATGGAACTGTGAACATGACAAATACTGAATGAGTATATTGGTAGATATAAACATTGTAATCCCTGCCAATGCTGTAAAGTTATAAAAGCTGTTTTGATTAAACTGGGATGCACTCGCCAGCATTTCTTGATGATAAATCTTTTTAAAACACGTTTCAGGTAACTTAATATGAAGCTAATAGAAGCCATCTGGAGAGCACTGAAGGCTTAAAGAAGTGGCTATAAGATTTACATAAATAAAAAGGAGATTTTGTTTTCAATAATTAGGGTTTATCCCTACAAATGAATTGTGTATGAAACTTGGGTTTTATCCCATGTATTTATTATAAAAGCTTGGTGTTTTACTCTGATATATATTTTCTAACTACAGTCCTGATGTTTAAATTCCACTGCCAAATTAATAAACACCGATACCACTTGACTGGCTAGCGGCGCCCGCTCCCGGGGTGGGGGTCGGGGGCTGCGACAAAAGGTGGTATCAGAGCCACATCCATTAGTTTAAGCCATTTAGGTGTTCTGTTAATACCTAAAATTTAACCAATTATGTTAGGAAATAACTTATGTGATTATGTGTAAATATGTATATTATTGTTTTGGGTTATTTGACAATTTGTTAGTTTACAGTATGAGTGACCAAGTTACCTCTGACGCTTACCATCAATTAGCTAAATCCCCAAAAAATGAAGGAACCTCATCCCAGCCAACCCCCTCAGGATACTCTGCTGATTCTGAGGAAGGAATCTTTATCTTTAAGGCACAATATGAGGAACCATTCCCTCCTAAAAAGAGAGGATGGTTTAGTAGAGGAGCGCATGAGAGGAGGAAAAGGATGAAGAAACTCCAACAACATAAAGCAATAGCAAAAGCCAATAGAGAAATGAATGCCCAAACCCAAGAAGTTACTAGACCATTATGGGAGGAGGAACTTGATAGGTAGTTAGCAGATTTCCACATGTTAGCAACTACAGCAGCAGACCCTAATCTGAACCAAATAGCTGAACCAGAACTTTTACCCTTGTTCCCTAACCAACCAATGGAACTAGAGCAGAACCAGGAGAACCAATTCCCAATCCTAGCGTTCGACCCCAATGAGACCCCTAGAATTCCTGCACCAAACCTCATAGCGTAGTATACGGACCTGAACCCTTTAGACCCATGGTAGAACGACGACAGGTATATTCAGGATGTGTTGAACAACCCATACCCTTACGGAGAACACATACCACGTTACCCTGACCAAGTACCAGCACCATTACCACCCATGAGCGAAGAAAATGTGCAGGAACTTTGCTCATATATAGAAGAGTTAGTTGAAGAAGGAAATAGGATCCGTCAGATAGGAGAGAAACTCGTCTGGAAGTATGACGAGCGTGAGATATTAGACAAGCTGAAACTTAATATATATATATATATATGTGTGTGTGTGTGTGTGTGTGTGTGTGTGTGTGTGTGTGTATGTGTGTGTGTGTAATGTTGTACTTGAAAACATATATATATATATATATATATATATATATATATATAATCAACTAGAATAGATAGACTAGAATACCTATCCATGCATAATTAATAGTGTGTTTAATTTTCAGTTGTAATATGTAATCAATGCATATATATAGATATATATATTTATATAAAAAGAGTAAAGTCGCAATGCTTGACGTTTTTGATCAATATACTTGTGTGATTGCTTGTATTAAATCTTATTATGTATACCTGATAAATGTTTGTAATTCAGATGTCGAACGAAGTAAATCACGAAAACCGGAATAATGATAATAAGGAGAACCAAGTGAATAAAAGTGCCATTGAACATATAGTGGCATAAGGAATCATAGATGCTATGCCATGTATTATCAAGACTATTAAAGAAGCAGAAAATAATAATTCTGTAATTGGAAGTAAACGTCAACCCACTGAACCAAGTCACAGTGTGAATGAAAATCACGGACCCCTAATCCAAGCTCCAATTCCAAAAAGAAGAAGAACCATCTCTTATGGTTGTTCTTATAAAGAATTCTTGGCATGCAAACCAATAGAATTCTCATGCAAGGAAGGAGCCATTTCAGCCTTGTGCTGGATAGAAAAGATAGAAGCAGTCATAAAAATAAGTAAATGTGCAGACGAGGATAAAATCATGTTTGCTTCTAATATTTTTAAGAATGCAGCCTTAGAGTGGTGGAATACTATTCTCCAATCTAGAGGAAGTGACAGAGTTTATAATATGGAATGGACTAACTTCAAGGAAATAGTTAAAAGAAAATTCTATCCTCCTCATGAAAAGGAACAAATTGCTAATAAGTTCCTAAATCTTAAAATAACTTGAATAGACTTCAGGGAGTACACTACCATATTCTTTGAATATGCTAGCATGGTACCAACCTTAGCCTCACCCGAGCCAGTATTAATCTCCCGTTACATCTGGGGATTAATTAGTAAGATCAGACACGTAGTCAAGGCAGCTAGGCCACAAACCATAGAAGAAGCAGTAGAATTGGCCAACACTCTGACTGATGAATTAGTACGTACACAAGAGGAAAACTAGAGAAAGAACCTAGTTCAAAAGCTTACCCAAGAATTTCGTTACGGTAATACCTACCGTGGGAAAGGTGCAGGTTCTTCCTCTTCACCTAACTGCAAGTATTGCAATAGAAAGCACTCAGGAAGGTGCTCGATATACTGCAACTTCTGTAAGATGTCTGGACATAAGGAAGAAGACTGCAGGAAGAAAGCTAGCAATAGGTTATCCTTCAATTGTGGAGAAGTTGGTCATATCAAACCGAACTGTCCAAAACTAGCTCTAGCAACAACCAGCAAGGGTAAGGCAACCGAAGGACCCAAGAAGAATGCCAGAGCATTCATTCTGACAGCTGAAGAAGCCAAAATGATTTCGGATGTGATTGCTGGTACGTTTTTAGTTAATGATATTTTTGCTAAAGTATTATTTGACTCTGGTGCAAACCAAAGTTTTATCAATACTTCTTTCTACAAACTTCTCAACCAACCATTTACTAAACTCCAACAAGACTGTTTGGTGGAAACAGCAACTGGAGAATCCATAAAGATAAGTGAAATCCTACAGGGAGCAAGGATAGAAATTTTAAACCATAATTTTTCTGCTAATCTCTTTCCAATGAATCTAGCTGGATTCGATGTTGTATTAGGAATGGATTGGTTGGTAGCCAATCATGCCAATATTTTATGTGATCAAAAGTCTGTACAAGTAAGTACACCCAATGGTGAAACGATCACAATTAAAGGAGATAAGCCAACCAGGTCAACAAAATTCATCTCTGTGATGAAAACTGCAAGCTATGCAAGGAAAGGAGGAATAGTGTACATAATCTCAATAATCATTAACACTAAAGGAAAAGAATTAAAAGATATTCCTGTAATATCTAAGTTCTCAGAATTTTTCCCAGAAGAGTTACCGGGATTACCACCAGATCGAGAGGTTGAATTTAGGATTCACCTCATACCCGGAACGGCATGGATTGCCAAAGCACCATACCGATTAGCACCAACAGAGATGTAGGAACTGAAGAAATAGTTGGATGAACTACTTGACAAAGATTTTATACACCCTAGTTCATCGCCATGGGGAGCACTGGTCTTGTTTGTCAAGAAGAATGATGGATCGATGCGTATGTCCATTGATTACCGGGAATTGAACAAGGTTACGATTAAAAACTGGTACCCACTACCGAGAATCGATGACCTATTCGATCAACTTCAAGGAGCTCGATTCTTTTCCAAGATAGAGTTACGTTTAGGATATCATTAATTGAAAGTACAGGAAGAGGACATTCCTAAAACTGCTTTCAGAACAAGGTACGGTCATTATGAATTTACAGTCATGCCATTTGATTTAACCAATGCCCCAGTCGCATTTGTGGACATGATGAACAAGATATGTAAACCATACCTGGATAAATTCATAATTGTTTTTATTGATGATATTCTGATTTACTCCAAGAGTAAAGAGGAACATGCAGAGCACCTGCATACACTTCTGACATTGTTGAGAAAAGAAAAGCTTTATGCAAAATTCTCAAAATGCGAATTCTGGTTGCAAGAAGTGCAATTCCTTGGACATCTGGTTAATCATCAAGGAATTCATGTGGATCCCACAAAGATCGAGGCGATTACCAAATGGAAAGTCCCTGAATCACCAACGGAAGTGAGATGTTTTCTTGGACTGGCAGGATATTAAAGACGCTTTATTCAAGATTTTTCTAGAATAGTCATTCCATTAACCAAACTGACCTGTAAATCAGTTAAATTTGAATGGGGACCAAAACATGAGGAAGCCTTTAGGATTTTAAAGCAGAGATTAACCAACGCACTGATACTCACTTTACCAGAAGGAACTGAAAACTTTAGTCTATTGTGACGCATCTAAGTTAGGATACGGATGTGTGTTGATGCAACGTCAAAAGGTTATAGCTTATGCCTCTAGACAGCTTAAGAAACATGAAGAGAATTATACGACCCATGATCTAGAGTTAGGAACCATAATTTTTGCCCTTAAAATTTGGAGACACTATCTTTACGATAGCAAGTTTGTTGTCTTCACAGATCATAAGAGTCTAATATATGTTTTTGGGCAAAAGGAATTAAATATGAGACAAAGACGTTGGATGGAAATTCTTAGTGATTATGATTATGATATCCAGTATCATGCAGGAAAAGCTAATGTAGTAGCTGATGCTTTAAGTCAAAAGCATCATGAAAAGCCAAAACGAGTACGCTCTCTCAGACTAAATCTGCAGATAGATTTAAATGAGCAAATTAGAGAGATACAGGAAACAGCAATCAAGGACGATGCTAAAGGTTTAAAAGGAATGATTAAGGAACTAGAACAAGGATCAGATGGAATTTGGAGATTCCATACGGAAAGGATCTTGATACCTATTCAAGGAAACCTAAGAAACCAAATTTTAGAAGAAGCCCATAAGTCTAAGTATACGATACATCCTGGTAGTGATAATATGTATCAAGATTTAAGAAAGAATTTCTGGTGGTTAGGAATGAAAAAGGATATAGCAAACTATGTTGCTAAATGTCTAACTTGTTCACAGGTTAAATCCGAGCATCAGAAACCCTCAGGGTTATTGCAGCAATTAGAGATGCCAATCTGGAAATGGGAATTGGTAACAATGGACTTTGTTACCAAATTACCCAAGACACGAAAAGGTAATGATACAATCTGGGTGATTGTAGACAGATTGACCAAATCTGCTCATTTCTTACCAATGAAGGAAACTTTCAGTATGGAACAGTTAGTCAAGTTATATGTAAATGAAATAGTTTCATTACATAAAATTCCTTTATCTATTGTATCTGATAGAGATAGCCATTTTACATCTCATTTTTGGACAAGTTTCTAAAAAGCAATGGGAACCAGGTTAAATCTAAGCACAGCTTATCATCCTCAAACGGACAGACAAAGTGAAAGGACAATTCAGACAATAGAGGATATGCTTAGAGCCTGTGTAATTGATTTCCGAGGAAATTGGGACGATCATTTACCAATAATAGAATTTTCCAAGAATAATAGCTATCATACCAGCATCAACGCTGCACCGTTTGAAGCACTGTATGGGCGAAAGTGCCGAACTCCAGTCTGTTGGGCAGAAATTGGAGAAAAGTAACTATCTGGACCAGAGATAGTACAAGAAACAAAGGAAAAAATTATTTAAGTCAAGGAAAGACTAAAAGCAGCATGAGATCGTCAAAAGAGTTATGCAGATAACAGACGAAAACCATTAGAATTTCAAGTTGGAGATAAGGTATTGTTAAAAGTTTCTCCATGGAAAGGGTGGTCAGATTCATTAAAAGAGGAAAGCTAAGCCCAATGTATGTTGGACCTTTTGAGATTATCAAAAGAATAGGACCAGTAGCTTATCAGCTACGACTGTCAGAGGAAATGATAGGAATACATGATGTGTTTCATGTATGTAATCTCAAAAAGTGCTTAGCAGATGAATCATTAGTAATACCTCTTCAGGACTTAGAGGTAAATGAGAAACTTAAGTTTGTAGAGAAACCACTTCAGATTGAAGATATGAAGATCCAGAATCTCAAACACAAGAGATTAGTTCTGGTAAAAGTAAAATGGGATTCCAAGAGAAGGCCAGAATACACATGGGAGCTCAAGTCAGAAATGCAACAGAAATATCCACACCTGTTCCAGTAGATCTCTAAGACGAGATTTAAAACAAGGTGGGGAGGATTCCCCTTCGAAAACACCCTAAACGCTCCTAAAATACCCCGAATACTCGTAAACAGACCAAAATAACCTTAATTTCAACAAAAATCAAATAAAACAAATAATATTAGACGCTCGCGGGCCGTGGCCTCCTAGGTCGTGTGCTTCGCGGGGCGCGACAGCCCCTGGGTTGCCGGAACCCCATGCAGCCACTTGTCCCCATGCGTGTTAGGTCTACTACGTTGATTCATCAAAGCTAAACCCTACCTAGGGTTTCTCGCGGGCCGCGAAGGCCTGACCCCAATGGGTCGCAGGGGGCAAGCCACCTCCTGATCAACCTATAAATGGAGGTCAAAGGCCTCAGTTGTCCCTTGTTCATTTTCTTTTCTCTCTCAGTCATATAGTGCGAAATTATCAGGAATAATACCCCCTAAAACACAAAGCTCTACCTCGTTGTAAGTATTTGAACCCCCAATCACGTATTTGTTCCCCTACCCGATTGATTTAGGGCTCCTTAACGCATGTCAAGGCTCTGCCTGACTCAGTTCGTTGGAGTTCTGTCTCGTGTTGTATGGCTAATGTGATTTGGGTTATCTTACTAACACGTGTGCATTGTTTAATTTCAATAGATAATAACCAAGAAAAGCAACAGGAAGCTATAGTATTACCTAAGTCAACAATGTGAGTCATTCTCTTTTTCTACCAAATTGTTTTTACAAAACCTTAAATGTTTTCAAATTATACTTAACAGTGATTGAGTCTATGTATTCTACAATTGTTGCCAGTATGTGGGGTTTTGTATACATTACTTGTAATCCGTTACTATTGGACGACGAGTTATCCAATGAGTAACATGACCACAGTCATGGAACTGTGAACATGACAAATACTGAATGAGTATATTGGTAGATATAAACATTGTAATGGCTCTCAATGTTGTAAAGTTATAAAAGCTGTTTTTATTAAACTGTGATGCACTCGCCAGTATTTTTTGCTGATCAAATCTTTTTAAAACGTGTTTCAGGTAACTTAATGTGAAACTAATAGAAGCCAGTTGGAGTGCACTGAAGGCTTAAAGAAGTGTCCATAAAAGTTACCTAAATAAAAAAGAGATTTTGTTTTCAATAATTAGGGTTTATCCCTACAAATGTATTGTGTATGAAATTTGGGTTTTATCCCATGTATTTATTATAAAAGCTTGGTGTTTTACTCTGATAAATAATTCCTAACTACGGTACTGATGTTTGAATTCCGCTGCCAAATTAATAAACACCGATACCACCTGACTGGCTCGCGATGCCCGCTCCCGGGGTGGGGGTCGGGGGCTGCAACATCTTTCTTTGGGAAATCGAGTGTTCAGCCCTCCAGCCTTAAGCTACTGATTAAACTTAGAGTCGGAGAGGTCTTTTGAGCGATCGAGTCACATGCGGAAAGCTGGGCTGGGTTGTATGAAGGTGCCTTCGTACGAAGGCAGTGCCTTCGTACGTAGCCAGTGCCTTCGTACGAAGCCGGGCTTCGTACAAGCCAGTCTGGCTTTGCACAAGTGACTATTTCAGCGTCTTCAATGTTCAGATCTATGTTTTCGCCTGAATCGGATTTATTTTTGAGTCCTTTTCATGACGGTTTCGACACCACTTCGTCCCACTGTCTAGTGAACGAAATATATTTTGGTTTGGTCTGTTTTTGTGTAAAAATCGAGTTTAAAACAGTTTTTCTTTGGATTAAACACTTGGTGAGTGCGAGATATTCAGATCTACATCTTGGGAAGCCAAAGCTAAGCCCAATACACTCATTTAGGTGTAAATCCATGGTAAAATTAGAAGTTTTGATGAAAAAGATGGAGGTTTTCATAAAAATAGAGAAGTTTAGATGAAAAAGATGAAGTTTAGATGAAAATAGAGAAGTTTGGATGAAATCAGATATAAACTCGTGGAAAATCGTTGTGGAAAACGTTGTGAAACATGTAAAAATAACAGATCTTACTTGGAAAATAGAGAGACAGCAGGTTGGGAGAGTTCTTGGGCGAAAATGGCAGCAATGGTGAAAAAGAGAGAGAGCTAGGTATTTATAGAGAGAGTGGTGTAGCGCATGTTGCCTTTGTACGAAGCCTCTGCCTTGGTACGAAGCCACCTGTTTCGTGCGATTTATTCCCCTTTCGTGTGTCGGGTGTTCGTTTGGTGCGTTTGGTTGCGTTAGTTAGTTCGAGTACTTTAAGTATCTTAGTGAGATATTATGTGTTGGGTTGCGTTGCGTTTTAGCACGATAAATCGAGTTGCGCGAGTGAGTGTTTGAGCGTTTTAAGCGATTATCAACACACGTAACATATTTAACATTTAAACACATAAATAAAGCAAATAATATAAGTAAATCCGCGTTTTGAGTTCGTGTTGAGTTTACGTTGCGATGAGCGTTTAGGTAATAAGCGTTTGAATGCGTTAAATAAGCGATATAAATGCGTTTAAAACATAGTTAACCCTTGTTAATCATCGAATCTTTGAGTATAATTTTTTACGAATGAAATAACGACTAGAATAGTAAAAACCAGAAGTCGGGTTGTTACAGAACAGGTGGCCGCTGGTTGGCCGGCTTGGTTATCGGCTATGTTTGAATGTTTTTTTGAGAAAATTGATAAGGTGAGGCTTTTCTCCAGATACTTATTTTTATGTGTTTGTCGGAGGCCGGAGTTGGCGGTTGGCGGTGACCGGAGTTGGCGGTGGCAGTTGGCAGTGGT
Source organism: Helianthus tuberosus (assembly GCA_030545235.1). Classification (NCBI taxonomy): domain Eukaryota; kingdom Viridiplantae; phylum Streptophyta; class Magnoliopsida; order Asterales; family Asteraceae; genus Helianthus; species Helianthus tuberosus. The sequence goes on from JARYGA010017433.1 coordinate 22,473, forward strand.
CGGAGATGAAGAAGTTGTAGAGTGGAGGTTGTTAGGTTTGAAGAGTTAGAGTAGAAGATGGGCCTTTTGTAAGATTTTAATTTTTTAAAAAGGTTGGTTATTTATATTATCTACACAATTAGTCCCTGTAAATATAAATATGAATTGACAAAATTGCTCTCATGTGCTTTGCACATGATCAGATTTAACAGAAAAAATTAACTGGGTTTTGCTTAAAGGACAAAACGTGTATGATTTGAAAACATAAAGTACAAAACTCGTCAATTTTGACATAAATGACAGCGCCTAAAAATGGGTATAAAGATAAAGGACAATCCTTGAAATTCACTCTTATCAATATTTGTCCAGGATTAACTTTTTTAGTTAAAGCCACATTTGTACATTATATTTATAGGGTAAAATTCTTGTACAAATAGCCTTATGTACAAAACGTATAAAAGGCATCAAAATGTAAAAAAGACGCAGTGACATTTTCATAATTATTTTACTCGTAATTACCGTACAGGATCAAAATAACCTTACAATATCATTTGTTGAGTAATTATGATACTCTACAAAATTAGCCTACCCCTACAAGATCATTTATAGAGTAATTATGATACATTACAAGATCAAAATTACCCTACAAGATCATTTGTAGGGTAATTTTGATAATTACTCTACAAGTAAATAATTACGAAAATGTCACCGCGTTTTTTTACCTTTTCATGCCTTTCGTACGTTTTGTACAATAAAGCTATTTTTATTTGATATTTTGCCAAAACATTATTTACAATAAAAAAATGTTACACAAAGAAGATGTTATAATTTTCTTTTCCGGAGTAATTTGTTGCCAGCGACGGTAATATAAGACAAGAAACAATAAGAACATCTATCTATTATACAAAAATAATTCAACTTTGCCACATGGCCCTATTCTTGGCCAATCAATTGGGTGATGTGGACACCTTCTTAATCAAGAGAATTCACTCTGGGCGCCAAACCTCTACTCTCCTTTATCTCATTACATTCATCCGTTCTTTTTTTATCACGTTTCACCATCAATCAATTCCCCAGACTTTCCATTTTGTTTAAACCCTTCCTTTTTAATCTTATTGTATATATTACAAACCCTAAATCTAAGGCAATCCTTGCACTTTGACGATTAATCTGGGTGAAGACAATGGATCTAACATCCAAGATCAAGGTTAGACTCTTCTTCTCTGTAGTTTTTCTTCTTCTTCTTCTTCAGATTTTGATTCTAAGTTCAATTTCCAAATCTGGAATTAGGGTTTATATTGTTTAAACAGTGTCGATTTGTTAACGAATCAAATGGTTTTATCAATGGATTTCTAGATAATCTCCTCCTTCTACAATTGTTTGGTGTGGATTTCTGGTAATCAAAGGTATAACTTCCTGGAGAAGACGATGTTTCGGCGAACCTATTCTCATCTCCATGTTTCCTTACAAACAGAATGGTGACCCACAAAGTAAGATTTAAAGGTTAACAAAGTCTAATCTTGTTTCTGTTCTATCCACTATCGGCTATTGATGTTTACACTGAGGATTTAGGTTTTAGTTCGTTAGGATTACAATGGAGATTTTGCAGGTTTTTAACGCTTTTAATACAGGTAAATGTCATATTGTTTTGACACTAGATGATTTGATTCTATCTGCCAAGGTGTTTTCTATGGTTACTTCTCGAGAACTCCTATGGATTTCAGTAAGGTTAACCACTGTTTAAGAGACCTACGGTGTAATTATGATTTGGCTGCTCAGAAGCTTTCTTTCTCTTTAAGTTTAATAGTGAAATGGGCTTAATGAAGTGCTAGAAAAGGGTATATGGATGGTGAATAATTTTCCGATTTTGCTTAATAAACGGGTTCTTGGTTTTTGTATTTGTCTTCAAAGAATAATTATTATATGATTACTTGCAATAATTTTTGTGGTGAATTTTGTTTTCTTACCGGTGTATATTGTATTCGAAAACAGCTTTCCTAGATAGGAGAACATATAATAGTGGAGAACAAATCCTTATGTCAGAATCCTCTTCAATGGAAATGAAAGAAAAACAAAGGTATGCTTTTCCAAATTTGCTTATTTCTGGTTTATCTGTTACATTCGCTTAATTTTCCAATTCACTTCATCGTACTTATATCTGTTACATTCGCTTATTTTTCCAATTCACTTCATCGTTTTAATTTTTAAGTTTTAACATCTTTAGTGTTCTTAATTAGCCCAAGGAACAAAGGAGATAAGTAAGGTGGAGATAATTAAAGTTACGGCTATGTTTGGCACATAGCTTTTAGAGGCTTTTTAGAGATAACGTTTTTTAAAGTGCACATTGAAAAACAAATGTTTGGTTTACACCAGAAAAGTGGCGCCGGAAGTGAGGCAGTTGATTTAGAGAGCAAGGGCATCTCTAAAAGAACTACTCGACTATCTTCTCAGGTATCTCATGTTCATTAACGTATGAATACATTGTGTAACTATTGTATTGGTTATGGATCATTTGTCATTTAGAATTTAAAAAGACAATTGCTGGAAAAATGAATGGTTATTTTCAAAGAAATCGGGTCTTGATGTAAGAGTCCTAATCCTGATGTTTCAGAGTGGAGTGTTGCAACTTTCAGATGTCGAGCTTGAAAAAAAGACTTAATCAAACTAAACTTTTGTATGTTTGTGTCGAGGTTTTTTTTAGGAAAACCATCGAGCGTATGAGTTTGCTTCATTTCAGTTTGGTTTTTGGATTAAATTTATGCTTGCAATGTTTGGGCTTTTAGAAGATAGTGGCAGAAAGAAATGCAGTTGGGTCTAATTCTTTTGGCTAAATATATTTGACCACTTATTAAGTTTATGTTTCGAACTTTTTGTCCAAAATAATGATTTTGGGCCTTAAATTCAATGACAAACATTGAAACAAGTTCCGATGGCAATGAAGTCTTCGATGTGTGGGAATGCTATAATTAACTATGGTGATGGACGCGCTGAGTGTGACGGGACTGAACCTGAATCACTGACACTAGTGCGATTGGTTTTTAATTATGATTTCTACTTTCATCTGATCTCCTATGTTGTTCTCTTCTCTTATTTTTTCAGGTTAATTACTAGAAATTATAAACATTTTGATCTCTACAAGTAACTTCTATTAATCATTAACCTATTTATCTTTTCAGTTTCAAGTCAACAATTATAACAACCCTCCAAAATATTTTTCCGACACCCTAATATATTTAAAAAAAAAAAAACCCAGTATATCCTAAAATATACCGCATATGCGAAAACGGATCCCGAATACCTCTATTTTATTAAAAATTAATTAAAAACAAAGTTTTTGTGTCGCTCGCGGGCCGCGTAGACCCCTTAAGGATCTTACGCGGGGCGCGACAGCTCCAAACTCAGACGAAACCCTAGCGTGCCACGTGTCATGTTCGTGTCAACTCTAGTGGTGATGACCAATCAGGGCTAAGGTCTACACCTCTACTACGCGGGCCGCGTAGACCTTGGTCTAACTTTACGCGGGCCACGATAAACTTGAAATGTGGCCCTATAAATTGGGAGCTCGGGCTTCAGTCTCAAATCGCTTAAAATCTTTCTCTCTCAAAGAAATTCTGAATAGTAGGCATAATTTTCAAGTATAATACCCCCTAATTAATGAAGTTCTGCTCCGTTGTAAGTATTATAACCCCGGTTACGAATTAGATACGCTGCCCGATTAATCCAGGATTCCGTAACGGCTGTCGTGGTTCTGCCCGACGTAGTCGTTGGAATGCCGTCTCGGGGAGGGTATCATTAATATAAATAATGGGTTATTATACTAACACGTGTGCATTTGTGTAAATTATAGATAATCACCAGGAAACCCTAAAGGATAACCTAAGACACCAATGTGAGTAATCTCTTTTTGTAAACTGTTTTTACAAAACCTTAAATGTTTTACAATGTGATTAAGCAGTGATTGAGTCTTTGTAGTTCTTCAATTACTGCCGGTATGTTGGGGTTTTGTATACAAAATGTGGAACAAGTTACCATTGGACAACAAGTTAGCCAATGTGTAATATGACCCACCAGTCAGGATTGACAGTACTGAATGAGTAATTGTGTAGAAATAAACAACGTGATAGCTCTCAATACTGTTAATTAATAAAACTCTTTTTGATTAAACTGGGATTCACTCACAAGTATTTCCCACTGACAAATGTTTTTAAAACGGGTTTCAGGTAACAAAATGTAAAAGCCAATTAGAAGAAAGCCAGCTGGAGAGCACTGACGGCTTGGAAAAATGTGGCTATAAAAGTTACCTAAAAGACGATGTTTTAAATTCAATAAAATAGGGTTTATCCCTATAAACATGTTGTAATAAGAAACTTGGGTTTTACCCATGTGATTATTAATATAAAATATGGTGGTTTTACTCTGATAAACATTTCCTAACTACGGTCCTGATGAAATTTCCGCTGCTAAATAAATGATAAACAAATGATACCACCAAAACTGGTTTCGCGGACGCCCGTTCCCGGGACAGATAAGGGGGCGGGGGTTGCGACAGAAGGTGGTATCAGAGCTAAACCACTGATTCAGCCACAGAAGTATTCTGCTGACACCAATATATTATCCAAATTGTTAGGAAATTAATTATGGAAATACGTGCATAATTGTATGTTATTGTTATGTGTTATTTGACTATTTGTTAGTTTATAGTATGAGTGATCAAGGACCCTCAGACGTTTATCGTCAGTTGTCCGATTTACCTAGGAGTGAAGGTACTTCTTCCCAGCCTGCCCTCTCTGGGTATTCAGCTGATCAGGAAGAAGGGATGTTTGTCTTTAAGGCTCAGTCTGAAGAGCTATTCCCTTAGAAAAAGAGAGGATGGTTCAGTAAGGGAGCATTCGAGCGTAGGAAAAGAATGCAAAAGTTGCAACAGCAAAGAGTCCTAGCAGCCGCTAAGCGAGAGTCAGATGCCCATACACAGGATATGCTTAATAGGAGCTTAGCCAATTTTCATATCCTAGCAACAACTGCTGCCGACCCAAATCTGGAACAACTAGTAGCCCCACAACCCTTACCTTTGTTCCCCACTCAGCCGATGGAGATAGAAAACAACCCCGAAAACCAAGTCCAAATGCATGATTTCAACCCTGAGGAGATACCTAGGATATCAGCCCCTAATCCTTTAGACCCAGATTATGATCCATGGTTAATTGATCATAGGGATTATGTGCCACACTATCACCTAAACGACGAACCCATGCCAAACTTAGCAGCCTATCCAGGTCTGGACCCTCTAGATCCCTACTATGACAATGATGAATACATTAGGGAGATCTTAGAGAATCCGTACCCTCAGGAGGATCCCATGCCCCAATACCCAGACCTAGTACCAGCACACTGCACCCCCAATGAGTGCAGAAAATGTGCACGAGTTCCGAACTTTCGCAGAAGAGATCTTAGAGAGTAGTGAGAGGATGAGGCAGGTAGGAGAGCGACTCGTCTGGAAATACGACTAGCGCAATATGGATTACTGGATGAATCCAGACCAGTGAAGGTAATGGTGGAGTTGGTAATAATAATAATAATAATAATAATAATAATAAAATTAATAATATGTCGTAGTATAGACCACTTGATGGTTAATGATGCATACTAGTAGTATAATTTTTATTTCAGTTGTATTGTAATTTTAATTTCCAGTATCAGTGTGTAGTAGATGCATACTATATAAAAATAGAGTAAGTCGCAATGATCGACGCTTTTGACCAAAATGCATATTATGTGATTGGTTATATTAAATATTATCTTGTTATATTAATACGTGATAATTGTTTAAAATTCAGATGGCCGACCAAGTGAATCAAGAGAATCCGGATAATAACCCGGAAAACCAGAATGACAATAATCTGAATAACGATAATCGGAACAATGATAACAATGGAAACCAAGTGGATAATTGTGCCATCCAACACATAGTGGCACAAGGAATTATAGATGCAATGCCATTTATTATTCAAACTGTTAAGGAAGCTGATAATAAAAGTAAACATAGCAGTAAGCGACCAACTGAACCTGAAAACAGCGTAAACAATGGACCCGTACTTCAAGCGCCCATTCCTAAAAGAAGAAGAACCATGCCTTATGGTTGTTCTTATAAATAATTTTGGTCTTGTAAACCAATGGAATTCTCGGGCAATGAAGGGGCCATTGCAGTTCTACGCTGGATAGAAAAGACTGAGGCAGTCTTAAAAATAAGTAAATGTGCGGAAGAGGATAAGATAATGTTTGCTTCTAATCTGTTTAAGAATTCAGCACTAGAATGGTGGAACACTATCCTCCAGTCTAGGGGAAGTGATAGAACTTACAATATGGAATGGGAGGAGTTTAAAAACATGGTAAAAAGGAACTTCTGCCCTCCTAATGAAAAAGAACAGATAGCAAACAAGTTCCTAAACCTTAGAATGACTGGTGTGGATAGTAAGGGGTACACTACATTATTCTTTGAATATGCTCGAATAGTACCAACCCTTGCTTCACCTGAACCAGTATTAATCTCCCGTTACATCTGGGGATTGATTGGAGAGATAAGACATGTAGTCAAGGTAGCTAGACCCCAAACCATAGAAGAAGTTGTAGAACTAGTAAATACCTTGACAAATGAATTAGTCCGTACACAAGAAGAGGATCAAAGGAGGAACCTAACCCAGAAACTTACACAAGAATTCCGTTCTGGAAATTATAACCATGGGAAAAATGTAAGCTCTACCTCTGCACCCTACTGTAAGTATTGCAAAAGGAAGCATTCAGGAAGATGCTCCATATACTGTAACTTCTGCAAAATATCGGGACAGAAGGAGGAAGATTGCAGGAAAAAGATTAGCAACAGGATATGCTACAACTGCGGAGAACAAGGTCATATCAAGCCTAACTGTCCAAAGCTAGCTCCAGCCATGAACACCAAGAATACTAAAAATGCTAGGGCATTTGTTCTGACTGCAGAAGAAGCAAAGATGATCCCGGATGTGATCATCGGTACACTTTTAGTTAATGATGTTTTTGCTAAAGTATTATTGGACTCTGGTGCAAACCAAAGTTTTATTAATACTTCATTTTGCAAACTTCTTAATCAATCATTAACTAAACTTCCGCAAGAATGTCTAGTAGAGACAGCAAATGGGGAAACCATTAAGATTTCTGAAATCTTGCAGGGAGCAAGAATAGAAATTCTAAATCAAAAATTTATTGCAAACCTTTACCCCATGAATCTGGCAGGATTTGATATCGTGTTAGGAATGGATTGGTTAATAACCAATAAAGCCAGTATTTTATGTGATCAAAAGTCAATTCAAGTAAATTCACCAAAGGGTGAAAAGATCACAATTAAAGGAAATAAACCATCTGGATCCACTAAATTCATCTCTGTGATGAAAACAGCAAGTTATATAAGAAAAGGGTCATTAGTGTATTTGATTTCCATAATCACTAACACTAAAGGAAAAGAATTAAAGGATATTCCAGTAGTATCTTAGTTTTCAGATGTATTTCCAGAAGAATTACCAGGACAACCTCCAGATAGAGAAGTTGAATTCAGAATCCATTTGATACCAGGGACAGCACCAATTGCCAAAGCACCTTACCGTTTGGCACCCGCAGAAATGCAGGAACTAAAGAAACAGTTAGACGAATTACTAGAAAAAGGATTCATACAGCCAAGTTCATCCCCATGGGGAGCGCCGATCTTATTCGTTAAGAAGAAAGACGGATCCATGCGTATGTGCATTGATTGCCGTGAATTGAACAAGGTCACGATTAAGAATCGGTATCCATTACCAAGAATCGATGATCTGTTTGATCAATTGCAAGGAGCACGATTTTTCTCAAAAATCGATTTAAGGTCAGGATATCATCAATTAAAGGTACAGGAAGAGGACATTCCTAAGACCGCCTTCAGAACGAGGTATGGTCATTATGAATTTACTGTCATGCCATTTGGTTTAACCAATGCCCCAGCTGCATTTATGGACATGATGAACCGAATATGTAAGCCATATTTGGATAAATTCATAATTGTCTTTATAGATGATATTCTTATTTATTCCAAAAGCAAAGAGGAACATGCAGCGCATCTGCATGCACTTCTAAGTTTATTGAGAAAGGAAAAGCTTTATGCTAAGTTTTCAAAGTGTGAGTTTTGGTTAGAACAGGTACAATTTCTTGGACACCTAGTTAATCATGAAGGAATTCATGTAGATCCCACCATGATCGAGGCAATTACCAAATGGAAAACCCCTGAATCACCAACCGAGGTTAGAAGTTTCTTAGGATTGGCCGGTTATTATAGAAGATTTATTCGAGATTTTTCTAGAATAGCCATTCCCTTAACTAAGTTAACCTGTAAATCCGTTAAGTTTGAATGGGGACCAAAACAAGAAGAAGCCTTTAGAATCCTTAAGCAAAGATTAACACATGCACCCATACTAGCGTTAACAGAAATAACTGAAGATTTTGTAATCTATTGTGACGCTTCTAAATTAGGCTATGGATGTGTGTTAATGCAACGTCAAAAGGTTATAGCTTTCGCTTCTAGACAACTTAAGAATCATGAAGAGAATTATTCGACCCATGATCTAGTGTTAGGAGCTATAATTTTCGCCCTTAAAATTTGGAGACATTATCTATATGGTAGTAAGTTTACCATTTTCACAGACCATAAGAGTTTAAGGTATGTTTTCGGGCAAAAGGAATTGAATAATAGACAAAGACGCTGGATGGAGATGCTTAATGAATATAATTGTGATATCCAGTATCATGCAGGAAAAGCAAATGTAGTTGCTGATGCTTTAAGCCGAAAGTATCATGAAAAGCCAAAAAGAGTACATTTTCTTAAATTAAATCTACAAGTAGATTTAAATGAACAGATTAGAAAAGTACAAGAATCAGTAATCAAAGATGATACTGAAAAGCTAAAAGGAATGATTAAGGAATTAGAACAAGGAACATATGGAATTTGGAGATTCCATAAGAAAAGAATGTGGATACCTAAATTAGGAAACCTACGCCACCGTATATTAGAAGAAGTCCATAAGTCTAAGTATACGATGCATCGTGGAAGTAATAAGATGTATCAGGACTTAAGAAAGAATTTTTGGGGGATAGGAATGAAAAAGGATATAGCAGCATATGTTGTAAGGTGTTTAACATGTTCACAAGTCAAAGCTGAACATCAGAAACCTTCAGGTTTACTGCAACAGTTAGAAATGCCAGTTTGGAAATGGGAGTTGATAACAATGGATTTTATTACCAAATTACCCAAAACCAGGAAAGGTAATGATATAATCTGGGTGATTGTAGACAGGCTAACTAAGTCAGCTCATTTCATACCAATGAAGGAAACTTTCAGTATGGAACAATTAGCTAAATTATATGTAAATGAAGTAGTTTCTTTACATGGAATTCCTCTATCAATTGTTTCTGACAGAGATAGTCGTTTTACTTCTCACTTTTGGACAAGTTTCCAAGAAGCCATGGGAACCAAGCTAAATCTAAGCACAGCTTATCATCCTCAAACGGACAGACAAAGTGAAAGGACAATTCAGGCCATGGAAGACATGCTTAGAGCTTGTGTAATCGATTTCAGAGGTAACTGGGACGATCATTTACCATTGATAGAATTTTCTTATAATAATAGTTATCACACAAGTATCAATGTTGCACCATTCGAAGCACTTTATGGACGAAAGTGTCAAACTCCAGTCTGTTGGGCAGAAGTTGGAGAAAAGCAACTATCTGGACCTGAGATAGTGCAAGAAACGACTGACAAAATTATTCAAGTCAAGGAACGACTGAAAGTAGCACGTGATCGACAAAAGAGTTATCCTGATAACAGACGAAAGCCGTTGGAATTTCAAGTAGGAGATAAAGTGTTATTAAAAGTCTCTCCTTGGAAAGGAGTGGTAAGATTCATCAAAAGGAGAAAGCTAAGCCCCAGGTATGTTGGACCTTTAAAGATTATTAGAAAAATAGGACCTGTAGCCTATCAGCTTCAACTGCCAGAGGAAATGGCAGGAATACATGATGTATTTCATGTATCTAATCTCAAGAAATGCTTAGCTGATGAATCACTGGTAGTACCTCTTAAGGATATAGAGGTAAATGAACAGTTAAAATTTGTAGAAAGACCTCTACAGATTGAAGACAAGAAAGTTAAGAACCTTAAGCACAAGAGATTAGTTCTGGTCAAAGTGAAATGGGACTCCAAAAGAGGACCAGAATACACATGGGACCTTGAATCAGAAATGATAAATAAATATCCACACTTGTTCCAGTAGACCTCGGGACGAGTTCTAAAACAAGGTGGGGAGGATATAACAACCCTCCAAAATATTTTTCCGACACCCTAATATATTTAAAAAAACCCCAATATATCCTAAAATATACCCCATATGCGAAAACGTACCCCGAATACCTCTATTTTATTAAAAATTAATTAAAAACAAAGTTTTTGTGTCGCTCGCGGGCCGCGTAGACCCCTTAGGGTGTGACACTTATGCCTCCACGGCCATCAAACAAATACTAAACCAATGAAATATTGTATTTCATACTTGGTATTTATATAAATATATGTATCATTTGCACATATCAATTCATGTTCGATTTCGAGCTCTAAATCGCTTTCGGGGAAGTTATACACGAACCGATGTGTAAACGTAATCAGTTTAATGTGAAAAACACTCCGGAACAGTGACAAGGGCTTAACATACCTTAAATAACCTTTACATAACTTAGAAATAAGTCTGGAATGTTTGGTGTGTCGAAATCAAGTTTATTCGCTTACAGGGACTAATTTCAACAAACTGCAAAAGTATGCCGATTTGTTCTGTAACAAACATTCTGGAATATGATCATAAGTTAAACAGGCCCTAAATATCCTTTACATAGCTTAGGAATAGGCTTAGAGGTGTTTGGTGCGCAAAAATAAACTTATTTGATCAACAGGGACTAAAAGCGTCAAAAAGTGCATAAGTTTGCATTTTCGCGCATATCTTACGTTCTGAATACATCCGGACATCCAAAAATTTATGTAATCATTAAAATATTTTATTTTTGTGATTGGCATGATAAAATTCCATTCGTCGCGTAATTTGGATCGTTTTTCGCGTCTGTTCGTGTTTCGTCGTAATTAACCGAACAACGCAACCGTACGACCAAACGAACTGACATCTGAGATATTTTTAAGCACATTTCATGTTCCCTATACTTTAACTTCATTTTAGAGCCTTGAAATGGGGTTAACGGGGCTTAAAAGTGCCAAAAAACTGAGTTTTACAAGTTCAGGGACCATTTTTGCAATTCTACCAAACATGGCTTAGGCGGGCCGCGTAAGCCTTATAAGGCTCTTACGCGGGGCGCGTAAACCCCCCAGATCAGCAAAAGTGTTTTCCAGTTTGTTCCAGTTGTTCCCCATGTTTGCAAATGGTATTTTCAAGTCTATGGGCTTGTTTTTAGGTGCCCATGGTATTCAAATCAGGGGGTGCACATGTAAGGCCAAGATCGAAGCTTGGTTTTCAATGAACGATCTTAACGGTTTCCCAAAAACTCTAAATACCCCCCCCCCATGATTTCATTTGCAACCCACACATTTGATCTGATTTCTCTAAGTTGGAGCTTTAAACCTTCATACCTGAGAAATCTTGGTTGAACACGAAGTTCGTTTGAACTTCATAACGTGAGCGTAATCACGATGGTTGTAGCCTCTTGTGACTATACCTACTGATTACCACGTTATTTAGGCATAGTGACGAGTCATAGTTTCGGTCAAAATACGCATTCCTACGTATTTTTCAACCAAACTATTTTTGGGTATCAAGATCCTTTGTTTTTATACCAAACTTGTTTTCTAATTTCGTTAAACATGTTTTAACATGTTTAGCTCGTCACTTTAGGTTTAGTGCTTATATAGGGTCGTAAGGTAAGCGGTCTAAACAACCACTTAGACTTTCGAACCCGACCCGTTTGGTCGATCATTAGGACCCGACCAAACACATTTTGTGACCATAGTTGTATAGGGATTAACCTTCCGAGGTTATACCTTATGGTCACTACGTTTAAGTAGTTGTATGATAGGTAATTTATATGCCTTAGGAAAATGACCAAAATGCCCTTTTTACGCATAAATTCATTTTAAGCATATGTAACCTAAATTTTTACATCTAAACTGATTAGGCAACATTATTAGACATGTTAAGGCATATAATACTTGTCATAGGACTAGTTAGGCGGTCCAAACGCGTTTTACGCGAACGACGCGTTAAAGTAGCGTAGACTACCTTAACAAGTCGTAATGGGTCGTAAGCACTTAGGGTAGGTTTCGTTTTAGAATGTAGGCTTTGTTAAACCATATTACATGAGTTTCTATACTCATTTGGTTTACGAATTCTAATTTTATCCGATCTTCCGATTTAGGTCTGGTTTATTAACATAGTTACCTATATTAGGTGCCGTTTGATTCCGTGATCCCTCTAGCTTTGCTTGGTTGTTATTCAAGACTTCTAAGCACCCTCAAGTGAGTACATAGTCCCCTCTTTTACTGTTTTCAACTGTTTTGGGGTGAAACACATGTGCCTACTTGTTACTTTCGTGCTTTCCATGTTTTTATATCATACTTGCTATGTTCATTAGTACATGTATAGTACATGATTTCATCCGTGTTTTTGCTATGTATGTCCATTTAGTGCATACTTAGTACATTGTTTTACATTACATTTCATGCTATGTATGTCCATTTAGTGCATACTTAGTACATTATTTTACATTACATTTTATGTTATGTATGTCCATTTGGTGCATACTTAGTACATTATTTTACATTACATTTCATGCTATGTATGTCCATTTAGTGCATACTTAGTACATTATTTTACATTACATTTCATGTTATGTATGTCCATTTGGTGCATACTTAGTACATTATTTTACATTACATTTCATGCTATGTATGTTCATTTGTTGCATACTTAGTACATGATTTTCATAAAACATGCTTACATTTTGGTATGACATTTGGTTTGTTTAAATGGGACAAAAATACACTCATTAACATTGATCACGCCGTTCGTTAGTAGGTAGTGGTACTATAGGAATTGACAACTCTCGTTCCTAAGATCCTAGGTTTTTTTGGGTCGAAGGAATGACCGAATTCGATATACATTTTTTAGACAAACCTTTAACTTCGTTTAAGGGTTTGTCGCCACAGTCGCAAGGCTTGGATGTATGCATCAGAACAATACCGCATAGATGTTTGTATCAGTAAGGCATGCATTTGTTTTACAAAACATAACTTTTGATTTATTCAAACGCATTGTTTTGTGCATTTTACATATGGTTTAAGTATTCACTTTTTTACTTGCCGTACATGACATTTGTTTACACATTACATGATTTACATTTGACAATAGACATGATTTTTACATAAACATTTGACAATTGGTTTAAACCAGACATTTTTGGTGGTTTGTTTTGGTACGTGATTTAAGTAACGAGGCGTGTGTAATATGATAAAAGCATGGTAGATACGCCGCTGGTACTTCCTATATATAAGTGTTTTTATGGTATTACATATCGTAGCGTTACTTAAACCATTTCAAGTTAGACATAATACATTTTACACTTATATCACATCTTCATGAAACATTGTTTTACAAACAACACATTTTATACAAACTCATTTTACTTGGTCATTTATTTATCTGTGGATCTTTCTTTTATATCATCTGATTTCTTATCACTGTTTGTATGATTTATAAAAGAAAACATCTTACAAGGTTCATGACTAATATTTGTTAAACATTTTCTTTTAAACTTACAAGTCATGGATCCTATTTTAATAAAACCTATGTATCTCACATGCATTTTTATGCTGACGTACCTATTTTTACATGTGTTCTCAGGAGATGATGCATAGGATTGATCAAGATACACTTAGGCGGACTTGGGCCTTAGTGACAATAAAAGATGCAAGACTAGTTAATTACGTTATGTTTATTTGTTTTTAAGACATTGTAACTACTCATATTCAATGAAACAAAACTCCAATTTCCATGTGTTATGAAACAATGATTCTGTTACAACACTCCCCGACGATTCCGCCGCGATTTGTTGTTTTACGCGGTCGGGGTGTGACAGAAAAGTTGGTATCAGAGCTCATGGTTATAGGGAATTAGGTTTTTAGTAATGCTTTAACCTAGTCTATAACCTTCCTAGGACCCTAAAACAAGATCCTTGTGTTTAGATCTTAAAACAATACCGTCACTTATCCTTAGGTGACAACCACAACCAGAACACAAATTTCGAATCCGCTTCGAAAACCAATCATCTGTTCTAGGATGATTGATTACTAGGTTTTGAACCCTCTAAGTTTTCAAAATCTCGTCAAAGTTGGGTCTTATAATGTGAACACATGCAATATGGAAGGGTGGATGCATGTACTCTGAGTTTTCTGTCTAAGGCTAGAGTGTCCGTACAAATCCACATAATCGGACCAGTCACTCTTACCTGGGAACTCTTGGGGTGAGTATCCACTTATAGGCTAAAGCATGTCTTCGCGATACATTAATATGACCCGATTACTTTGATTAGTCACTGTCTCATTTGTTTGCCTTAGGTAACAAACAAATGATCGCAATTTTTATGTGTTGTCTTTTAGTTTTAATTATCCGATAACATTTCACTTGTTTCTTCCTATGTCTTCCATTTTCTCTAGAATGTCTCTTCATCACAGTGACGCTCAGACATCCGAACAGGCTGCCAAATTTGCCCAGCGAATAGGCGAAGTAGTCCTGAAGATTGTTGAATTAGCTGCTGCCATGTCTCGTCTCACAAATGAAGCCACTCAAGAGACACCGAAGGGAAGCAGAAGCCAAGCCTTCACCAAAACCAAAGAAAGTAAAGCTTCAAAGAATCCCGAAACAGTTGCACCAAAACAAGCAGGACCTAGTCAGGTGGTAGCACCACCAGCCAAGAAGCCTTACAATGGAACTGCACCCTCGTGCAACCAATGTAACCTTCATCATCATGATAGTGTGAAGTGCCGCAGATGCCTAATCCGTGGAAATATAGGTCATACAGCTAGGGTTTGCCGAGCTGCTCCATGGTGCAATCGATGCAACCGTCATCATCCGAATCACATACCTTGCTTTAAGTGTACCCACTGTGGACGATGGGGACATTTGGTTGGCGTGTGCTGCTTTGCTACCCAAAACAAAGTTGTTACAAATCTGACCCACGGATGAGCAGTTGGTTGATTAGAAGATGTTGCTACTTTGAATAGTTTGTATCTGTTGCTTTTGTTTCTTTGTGGAACTCTGGAATAATGTGTTTAGTTTATAAATAAATCGTTGCTCACAATTCTGATGTACAAGTGTAGTTACATGTGTGTACGGCATTTCCCTATAATACCTACATCAAGGAACTATGTTCTTTACAAACTACTCTTGTGATTCTCCCTTTCCAGTAATCACTCATAATTTCCTTGAAAATTCTAAAGTACTCATTTCATTCTAAGAAACGAAGTACAGGAAATAAAGTGACATTATGAGTAAACGTGCTTTTTGCACATCTGTGCCTTTAAATCCTTGGTTAGATAACTAAGGGTAAATTTTTTTTCAATCTCATACCCATATCATTACATTCTGGTTTTCATAACAACATACATAGTATAAGTTTTCGAAACAACCTTCATGATTTCAAAATATCCCATATAGTTTGAAAACATTTTTAACATAGTATATTTACTTAATATATCAAGTGCATGATTTCAAAAACATCATTCATGTTTTCAAAAACCTTATACATAATTTCAAAATTCATCTCGCAAGATTTTAAAACATTTTTATACTTATCTAATACACCTACTTTACGATTTCAAAAATATTATGTAAGGTTTCAAAAACATTAAACACATTTTTTGAAGAACCCCATGCATTTCTCTCGAAAACATTTTTGACTTACGTAGTACCTAACCTCCAAATCCTGCTTCATATGTCGCCTTGGCATATCTAGCATCTCAACTTCATGAGCATTTTACCTCATGTTTCGACTTAAGCACATCTAGTGCAAGGTTTTGAAACGCCTCCCGCTTTTCAAATCCCAAAATCCATATGGGATCTTCTTATCTTCACAATTAGATCCTCGTGGATGTTTATTGCTAAAATCGTAGTCCTTAATTGAATTTCTTGTATGCCCCAATACGTACATTACGATTCAATAAGGACAAAGCCGAATTCCTATTAAGATCTTCCTATTTTCATAGTTAGATTCTTAAAAATGTTTAAAGTGCCAATCGAAATCCACGGATTGGATACCTGGTATGCTTTAAATACATGTGCACAATTAACAAAACAAATTATCAAAATGATAACAAATTAAAGATCAAGTTAAACAATTTTGTGGTTATGTGTTATGTGTTTTCTTTTGTGTTTTTAATTTCGTTATCCAAATCCTCGTAGAATCTTCCATATCTTCATATGAGTGATTCACAGTAGGATATCCAAAGGTACTACCTTAAATCCTTAATGGGCTTCTATGTAATAGTTAAGACCCTTGGATTATATAGTACCATTCCATAATTCAAAGAGACCCCTTGAGTGGTCTAAGTCAAAAAGATTGATTCAGAATCTGGTTAAGAATGATATGTGATGATATAGCTGAACAGACTCCTTGGTAGTCTATTTAAAGAGATCAATTGTCGATTTAATTAAAAGGACCCTATGGTGGTCTAGTCACAATCATCACGGGTTCGTTCATTGTTTTCTTCCCCTACACATTATAAAATGCCCTGTGTGGACTATGCAAGGAATTATGTAATTATGGATGCATACATAAATATGAAATTCAGTGCACGGAAACTACAGTAAGACTTATCATGTGCAAAAACCTATAGTGGCAAAAATAACGAAATGTAAACAATGTAATGGAGGTACGGTGGACGCACCAATGGCGCTTTATATACTTGTGTATAAGTGTCCCTCTTACATTGCAAGCATGATGTTATTAAAGTTACTAGAAGTTCAGAACCCTAACCAGTGTTGTTTTATCTTTTCGACTTCATATTTCAAGCTCTCACAAGTTTCCTCTAAATAAATTTCGGGACGAAATTTCCTGAAGTAGGGGAGACTGTGACACCTGTGCCTCCATGGCCATCAAACAAATACCAAACCAATGAAATATTGTATTTCATACTTGGGATTCGTATAAATATGTGTATCATTTGCACATATCAATTCATGTTCGATTTCGATCTCAAAGTCACTTTCTGGGAAGTTATACGCGAACTGATGAGTAAACGTAATCAGTTTAATGCGACAAACACTCTGGAACAGTGACAAGGGATTCACATACCTTAAATAACCTTTACATAACTTAGAAATAAGTTCTGGAAGGTTTGGTGTGTCGAAATCAAGTTTATTTGCTTACAGGGACTAATTTCGACAAACTGCGAAAGTGTGCCGATTCGTACTGTAACAAACATTCCAGAATATGATCATAAGTTAAACAGGCCCTAAATATCCTTTACATATCTTAGGAATAGGCTTAGAGGTGTTTGGTGCGCAAAAATAAACTTATTTGATCAACAGGGACTAAAAGCATCAAAAAGTGCATAAGTTTGCATTTTCGCTTATATCTTACGTTCTGAATACATCCGAACATCCAAAAATTTATGTAATCATTAAAATATTTTATTTTAGTTATTGGCATGATAAAATTCCATTCGTCGCGTAATTTGGATCGTTTTTCACATCCATTCGTGTTTCGTCGTAATTAACCGAACAACGCAACCGTACGACCAAACGAACCGACATCCGAGATATTTTTAAGCACATTTCATGTTCCCTATACTTTAACTTCATTTTAGAGCCTTGAAATGGGGTTAACGGAGCTTAAAATTGCCAAAAACTGAGTTTTACAAGTTCAGGGACCATTTTTGCAATTCTGCCAAACATGGCTTAGGCGGGCCGCGTAAGCCTTATAAGGCTCTTACGCGGGGCACGTAAACCCCCTAGATCAGCAAAAATGTTTTCCAGCTGTTCCCCATGTTTGCAAATGGTATTTTCAAGTCTATGGGCATGTTTTTAGGTGCCCATGGTATTCAAATCAGGGGGTGCACATGTAAGGCCAAGATCGAAGCTCGGTTTTCGATGAACGATCTTAACGGTTACCCGAAATGTGACAACCTGAACTTCCAAGGTTATTTTTGTAATCCTGATTCCCTGTTACTTCTCTTTCGCGTGCTTGCTTAGATTAATTGCTAAACGTAAACGTGTCGGGTTATACTTGAGCAAGTTATTGGGCTATCTTTGTGATTGGACCGTCCTTGGTATTCCATGTATTTGGGCCAAATGTTTAACTTATACACACTCTACATTGGGCTGGTTATCAAGTTATTCACACATTGGGCCACACATGAAGTCATCGGCCCAAGTATACCTCTTCTTGCTACATCTTAGTTCGCAGCCCAATACAAACCCACGTAGAAGCCTGTTATGGCTTGGTGCATATATACCTTTAGTGTTCGTATGTAGGTTTATATTCTCATAACTTGCAAATAACAAACAAACCCTGAGCAGCCCACTTGCATGGGTATAAGCCCAGCTCGGTCAAAGCCTAAATCGCCCTAAGACCTATTTAATTAATATACGTTTGGTTATGATAGGACTTAACACTAAAACTCAACAAAGAAACCCTAGTGCTTTTCTTGAAGTCGACGAAACCCCCCCCCCCTCGACTGAAATCATCTTCTTGGCCTGGCACTTCCTTTTTACATCTTGACCCGAGTTGACTCGGTTTGACCCGTTTGACCATCTTTGACCAGTCAACCCATTGTGTTGACTGGGTTGACCCGAACTCCGATTCTGAACCGAGACCCAAACCTTCTTGTATCTCAAACCCAAAACATGAACCTGATGCGAATCACCATCGTTACCATCAGTCATCGATTAAACCATAGCCGGAACCTCCACTGTCAACCACCACAGCCGAGTCGGACCTGTAACACCCGAACACGACCCTGAACCACGGCTGAGCCGACACAAAATCAAACCCGAAACCTGTAATTAAAACCTGAGATGACCGAACCATACCTTAACCAGCCCACAGTCTTCAAAACCTGCTAAACCTCACTCGAACAAGACCTTCATCATTTTCCTCAGTATAGAAGCTCGTCGGAAGAACTAGGACCACCGCCGCTCACGGCGCCGCCGCCGCAGCTCGCCGCTGTCGCCGCCCTTCTTCTCCGCCGCCTCAATCTCTCACTCTCTCTCTCCTTCTTCGTCATCGTGCCACCACCAAACGGTGGTAGTGGTGTCGGATGCCACACGGGTCGTAGAAAGGGGGTGTCGCTGATCTTCACCGAGAAGGGAGAGGGAGAGGGGTAAAGGGATTTGGGTGTGTATGTATGTGTTTGAGAGGGAAGGAGTTGGTCAACTTTGTGTGGGTTTGCAGTAGGATCGAGAGGTGAGAAGAAATGGGTAAAGTGTCTGCATAATTCAAGAGGGGGGTATGGACCCTTATAAAGAGGATTGTGGAGATCTTAGAGATCTTGTGGAGATCATATGTTTCACATCTTTGAGACAAAATCTATTATATAGATTTTATAGAGATTATGAAAGATTTCATAGAGATTTTCTTATAGATTTTGCAAGATTTTTGTATAGATTTATAAGGAAGAGATCTAATTTATGTGCAGGTTTAGGCTTGTGGGTTTTGGGCTTGGGCCCAAGGCCCACAAGCCCATCTCGTGTGTAGTGGCCCGTAATTCCTACGAGACCCGTTGTCAAAACCCGAACTCCTTTAACATCAAAAGATAAAATTTTAGTATTAAAATACATAAAATACGGTCGGTAGTCGTTGTTTGCACGCCCGTTCGTCGATTACGGTAATAATCGCGAAAAATTGTATCGTTGTCGTCTTTAATCCGTTTTTCGATCCGGTTTCGACTGTAGTCAATAAATTTAATTACAAAGCTAAAATATATAGTAAAAATTTAATATTTGTCGGCGTTGTCAGTATTCTGTTCGGTTTCAATCCGTTGTCGCTTACCATCCAGCAGATTTTTCCGTAAACCACCGTTCACGCCCTGTAAAGTTGGTTAGCCATTTCTAGGCACTCCAAGGCCTAATTAAGTCAATCTTCGTCTTAATCACTATTTATTATCATGTTAATTGCCTGTTAATCACGTAATTAAGAGCCGTAAATCACCGGTTGTCACACGCTGCAGGCGAACGTGTCATACTGGAAGACTCACCCTGGGAGGGTGTGGTACGCTTGGGAAGCGTGACAAGCTTAATTTACGTTACGATGAGTTATTCGGAATCCTGGAAAGAATCGGTCACGCCGCCTACAAACTCGAGTTACTCGACGAATTGGATAACGTGTATGGTATCATTTATGTCTCGAATCTAAGGCAGTGTTTGTCCGATGAAACGCTTGTGACACTCTTACTAGAGTCTGAGGTTAATGACGGGTTACAGTTGTTGAGGGATCTACCTAAATCACGGACTAGGATATCAAGATTCGTTAGCATAGTCGAATTCCGATTGTAAGAGTTCATTGGAACTCAAGGCGTGGACCGGAGTTCACGTGGGAGCGCGGGGATCAGACGAAACTCAAGTATCCTTAACTTTTTCCTGAAGACAAGTCTAATTCTGGTTCTACTGGTGAATTTCAGGATGAAATTCCTCTTCAAGTTGGGGATGATGTGACACCTGGGGAAAACCCGCAACAATCTTGATTTCTCACTTCACTCTCTGTATTTTCTTGTCAAATTTCGGGATGAAATTTCTTTCAAGTTGGAGATGATGTGACAACCTGAACTTCCAAGGTTAGTTTTGTAATCCTGATTCCCTGTTACTTCTCTTTCGCGTGCTTGCTTCGATTAATTTCTAAACGTAAACGTGTCGGGTTATACTTGAGCATGTTATTGGGCTATCTTTGTGATTGGGCCGTCCTTGGTATTCCATGTATTTGGGTCGAATGTTTAACTTATACACACTCTACATTGGGCCGATTATCAAGTTATTCACACATTGGGCCACACATGAGTCATCGGCCCAAGTATACCTCTTCTTGCTACATCTTAGTTCGTAGCCCAATACAAACCCATGTAGAAGCCAGTTATGGCTTGGTGCATATATACCTTTAGTGTTCGTATGTAGGTTTATATTCTCATAAATTGCAAATAACAAACAAACCCTGAGCAGCCCACTTGCATGGGTATAATCCCAGCTCGGTCAAAGCCTAAACCGCCCCAAGACCTATTTAATTAATATACGTATGGTTATGATAGGACTTAACACTAAAACTCAACAAAGAAACCCTAGTGCTTTTCTTGAAGTTGACAAACCCCCCCCCCCCATCGACTGAAATCATCTTCTTGGCCTGGCACTTCCTTTTTACATCTTGATACGGGTTAGTATGATCACTACGGTTCTTGCAATATTTCTGTCGAGTTACATGTGTATATATGTGAACTGTTAGTGCTGTTGGAGAATGATATATGTAACATAATGGCTATGGTTAGTTGTTGTCCGTAGGTATTTGTGATGTATATACATGTGAGTTTTAAATCCGTAGGGTCTTGATCATGTGCTTGTACATTAGGGTTGGATAGTAAATTCTAGTTTCATTAATGATGGTTATGCTTGCAACTGTAACAAATCAAAATCGCTGTGATGATGCTGAAATTAGTATATGTTATATATTATATGCGGATAGTTTGTTAGTTGTTTTTCCCTTGGCTGATTATGTGACAAGATGAATAATAGTTTGTTTCTTTAATGTTACCAGGGAATTGTTTATGTAGCAATTTAATTATATGGCATTACATGTTTGATTAAATTCCTGATCCTATGTTAAGAATAGTAGCATATAGGAATATATGATGTACGTGACTTATTTAGCAAACCATATGCTGACCGATTACATATTAGTGTGATTTAAGAATCAAGTCATAAGTGGATCAAAAACTGTTGTGTGTCATTGGACTAGTTGCACGTGTTGCACGTGTTGGGCCTGGTAACATGGTTGAGTAGTGCTAAGGGTTGTGTGTTGGCTATTTGGGCCGCACACCATGTGAGGGTGTTTGATCCACTCAATTAAAGCAAATACTGTATGGGCCGGGAGTAGTTTGGGCTGCATATTTTAGGGTGATTTAGCTGGGCTCGAAATTACTGGACCACACACACACATATCGTGCATTTGGCCCGGATAAACTGATGGGCCAAACACTAAACTGAGTTACATAGGTGTTATAGGATTAGTATAGATGGGTCGTTCACACACTTGGACACAAATGACATTGGACCGCATGATAAATTGGTCAGCCGACAATGAACTTGATGAAACCATGGATTAATATGAAGTCTGAATGTGTGAATTATGTGAATAAATGATGTAAGGGTATGGTATTGGAACTTGGATAGTTAACATGATTTATATAATATGTGAAATACATGGGTGTAGCTTGCGTGATATGAGTAAGAAATATGTGACCTAAGCTTGTGTAAAACTGATTGTTATCGGTAACTCTTTTAGGACGTGTGTGAGTCAACTGAATAACAAATAACAGATCTTACCGAGCAAACCAAAGGTGAGTTCATCTATTGAGCATGCGTCCCGGTGGTTGGGATAGTCAGTGGGTATCTCGGGGAGGGATAGGTCTTTTGGGTAAAACTGGGATGTTGGATAATATTCTCACCCTATCACTCTTAAGTCCCATCTTTTGTTACCGGGGAGGTAACGGGGTATTAGTTAGTAGCGCTACTTAGGTTTGGCACCCTCATACCGTACCGGGAAGGACGGTTGTGAACTAATGACTCAGTCATGCCCAGTGTTTTGATAGGAGCACTGGGGAACGGGCAAAACATACATCAGGAGTCGTCTTGTTCAGTATCGAGATATTATCAACATTACTTTCGAAATTAAATTCAATGGATTAACTAAACACTTGGTAACCAATGTTTTCGTAAAACTATGAACTCACCTGTGTTGTCTGATACACTTGTTGCATGCTCGCAGGTCGTTCGATGTCTTAGATTTGGAACTTGCTGTCTGGAGTAGCTGGAGTGGTCATGGATCGACTGGAGGGATTCATGTGACTGACTTATTTATTTTATACATTGGTTTTGAAACAGTTTAACTTGGGTTTACTATTTGCTTCCGCTGAACATGTTGGTTTTCATTTAAACTTATTGATGGCACGTTTTCATTAATAATTGATGATTTTATTTAACAACTTGTGATTGGTTCAATATGATTAGTGGCTCTTTATTGGTTTGTCACACGCCTAATAGGTTTTCCCATGGGTGGTAGTTTGGGGGTGTGACACGAAAACTATAAATACCCCCCCCCCCCCAATGATTTCATTTGCAACCCACACATTTGATCTGATTTCTCTAAGTTGGAGCTTTAAACTTTCATACCTGAGAAATCTTGGATCAAATCCTCATTTGCTTGGACCTCTTGTAAGTATTCTTTCGTGCGTTTATGCGTTTTTAGCACGAAAGTCAAACAGTGTTTGACTTTCAGCTTTGACCAATTTATGGTCAACACGAAGTTCGTTTGAACTTCGTAACGTGAGCGTAATCATGATGGTTGTAGCCTCTTGTGACTATACCTATTGATTACCACGTTATTTAGGCATAGTGACGAGTCATAGTTTCGGTCAAAATACGCATTCCTGCGTATTTTGCAACCAAACTATTTTTGGGCATCAAGACCCTTTGTTTTGATACCAAACTTGTTTTCTAACTTCATTAAAGATGTTTTAACATGTTTAGCTCGTCACTTTAGGTTTAGTGCTTATATAGGATCGTAAGGTAAGCGGTCTAAACAACCGCTTAGACTTTCGAACCCGACCGGTTTGGTCGATCATTAGGACCCGACCAAACACATTTTGTGACCATAGTTGTATAGGGAATAACCTTCCGAGGTTATACCTTATGGTCACTACGTTTAAGTAGTTGTATGATAGGTAATTTATATGCCTTAGGAAAATGACCAAAATGCCCTTTTTACGCATAAATTCATTTTAAGCATATGTAACCTAAATTTTTACATCTAAACTGATTAGGCAACATTATTAGACATGTTAAGGCATATAATACTTGTCATAGGACTAGTTAGGTGGTCTGAACGCATTTTACGCTAACGACGCGTTAAAGTAGCGTAGACTACCTTAACAAGTCGTAATGGGTCGTAAGCACTTAGGGTAGGTTTCATTTTAGAATGTAGGCTTTGTTAAACCATATTACATGAGTTCCTATACTCATTTGGTTTACGAAACCTCATTTTATCCGATCTTCCGATTTAGGTCCGGTTTATTAACATAGTTACCTATATTAGGTGCCGTTTGATTCCGTGATCCCTCTAGCTTTGCTTGGTTGTTATTCAAGACTTCTAAGCACCCTCAAGTGAGTACATAGTCCCCTCTTTTACTGTTTTCAACTGTTTTGGGGTGAAACACATGTGCCTACTTGTTACTTTCGTGCTTTCCATGTTTTTGTATCATACTTGCTATGTTCATTAGTACACGTATAGTACGTGATTTCATCCGTGTTTTTGCTATGTATGTCCATTTAGTGCATACTTAGTACATTATTTTACATTACATTTCATGCTATGTATGTCCATTTAGTGCATACTTAGTACATTATTTTACATTACATTTCATGCTATGTATGTCCATTTAGTGCATACTTAGTACATTATTTTACATTACATTTCATGCTATATATGTCCATTTAGTGCATACTTAGTACATTATTTTACATTACATTTCTTGCTATGTATGTTCATTTGTTGCATACTTAGTACATTATTTTCATAAAACATGCTTACATTTTGGTATGACATTTGGTTTGTTTAAATGGGACAAAAATACATTCATTAACATTGATCACGCCGTTCGTTAGTAGGTAGTGGTACCATAGGAATTCACAACTTCCGTTTCTGAGATCCTAGGTTTGTTTGGGTTGAAGGAATGACCGAATTCGATATACATTGTTTAGATAAACCTTTAACATCGTTTAAGGGTTTGTCGCCACAGTCGCAAGGCTTGGATGTATGCATTAGAACAATACCGCATAGATGTTTGTATCAGTAAGGCATGCATTTGTTTTACAAAACATAACTTTTGATTTATTCAAACGAATTGTTTTGTGCATTTTACATATGGTTTAAGTAGTCACTTTTTTACTTGCCGTACATGACATTTGTTTACACATTACATGATTTACATTTGACAATAGACATGATTTTTACATAAACATTTGACAATTGGTTTAAACCAGACATTTTTGGTGGTTTGTTTTGGTAAGTGATTTAAGTAACGAGGCGTGTGTAATATGATAAAAGCATGGTGGATACGCCGCTGGTACTTCCTATATATAAGTGCTTTTATGGTATTACATATCGTAGCGTTACTTAAACCATTTCAAGTTAGACATAATACATTTTACACTTATATCACATCTTCATGAAACATTGTTTTACAAACAACACATTTTATACAAACTCATTTTACTTGGTCATTTATTTATTTGTGGATCTTTCTTTTATATCATCTGATTTCTTATCACTGTTTGTATGATTTATAAAAGAAAACATCTTACAAGGTTCATGACTATTTTTTGTTAAAC